>VOMN01062283.1:0-24664 GCA_014899125.1 Orchestia grillus
TCTAGCATGGACATGTGAATGCCATAACTCGTAATTAAATGCGAGATAGTTGGGCCCACACCATCCAGCTCGCAAGACGCGATCAGAGGTGGTGGGAAGCAGCTGTGTCCAGAGCGGAGAGATGGAAAACGCGCGCTAAAAGTGCCGGTCTGGAGCGCATCCCCTGACGCTGTTTGTGTCATCTGTCGCCTGAGATTGTCATCAATAAACATCCCCTGAGATGACCATCAATAGATAACCCCTGAGATTGTCATCAATAAATACCCCGTGAGATGACCTTCAATAGATAACCCCTGAGATTGTCATCAATAGATATCGCCCAGATTGTCATCAATAGATATCCCCTAAGATGACCATCAATAGATGGTCCTGAGATTGTCTTCAGTAGGTGACCCTGACCTCCTAATGCAGCTCTCGGAACAGTTCGTGGCATGATACAAGTTTAATTGTGTGGATAGGTACAATCAGGAGAGGTAGGAATAATAAAATTTTGTTACAAATAAATCAAAGCTTTAAAACGGTTAAATTAATACCGTCACATTTGCAGTCTTTTTCTCGTGGTGAACGATGTTTTGAGCGATTTTTTATTTAATGTTTTTGCCATTGCTCCTTCGTTTTGCTTTGCTTTTGACTCGTGAAGCCGTTTTCTATGAGTAATTTAAAAGGTGGAGTAAATGTGATATTAAGGACACGAAACCTTAGCTCTTTTAATTTTGACTTCAATCATCCCCCTGAGCAAATTATATGAGTTGTACAGATGCAGATGTTGAATCCTTGGCATAAGAGTAATGGTAACAGCGCTTAGGAATGTCATCGCAATCGTGAGTTAATTTCCACTCTTAAACAGCTGTACAAGTACGCCTCCCAAGTCGCCTTTTAATCCTTTCGCACAGTTATTTTTTATCAACTATCAAAAAAGAGCGTTTCATTAATTTGTGACACTATTTTACTATTGTCACCTTCATTTTTGGGACGCCTATCGGACTCCTAGTACTTCACAGGATACGTCGTCCCACTCGGCGGCTGGGCGGGACAAAAGGCAATATTTACTGGGACATGGCATCCCAGTGGGCGGGGAGGCGTAACGCATGGCGCCCAATTTTCTGGACACTTGATCGCTATAAAACGAAGCGCGGGCGGTGGTAGCAGGAGGCAGTGTACATTTGACCCGTTGTACAGTGCCTTTGCAAACTGAAACTAAGCCTCGCTCTTAGAATCACGTAGAATGAGGTCACGTCAATAAAACCCTAATATAATAACAATAAAAATAGTATTATTTCCCGTTGGTTACTCAGCACTGGAGAAATTGAGGTCGCTTAGCGCCCGGCTGTCTGCTAGGGTCACATTTCTTCCGCGTTATTTGCGGCTCTGTGGTTTGCATGCGTCGTCATGGCAACGGACAGTGTTGCTTCTGCCGCGCCGCCGCCGCCGCTTGGCGAGGAGCAGTGAAGTGTCGACGTTTAAACATCTATTTACAGGAGTACTTCACATCTCATTCAGTACTACAATCAAATAAGAAATAACAGGTCATGAACTCGACCCCAGCTACTTGTTAACCTAAATAAGTTACTAGGCTTCCCAGGCAAGCTGTATAAAGAAGCACGGGGATTTCATTTGGCCTCCTCCCCGTGTGCGTGGTCTCCATGCTGTGGGGCAGAGCGGGCCACAGGTCTGTATCTGACGACCAGCTTTCTGGCGTCTCTTTGTGATCGTTATTTTTGTGACTGTGTCGACCGCCTGGTGGTCTTCGCTAGGAAATGTTTCCTTGTTATTTCCTTTGCTTCTTTCACTGCAAGATTCGGTGAGAAATTGTGCTACTCGCGGATGTTTTAATTATGGATGTTTTTTGTTCATACCCGGACGTTGGATTTTTTAACACTTAACGTGGTCATTTTTGATGCGCAGTGTCATTACGCGTTAAAAATCCTTTTCTCAATCACTTTCATATTCGAATGACTTTCAACATACAGACGGGAAAGAACTTTTTTCAAATGAGTATGTTATTTGAAAAAGAGAAGGGAAGGGAAGAGGGCTACGGTGTGCGCTGTTATGAGATATTCAAGATTCAAGATATTCAAGATCAAGTTCTTCGCCCGCAGAATTGGACCCAGTGTCGCCCGAGTATTGGTAGGGAGGACTCCCGAGCTCATCTCGGGAGGGATGTGTCCTGAGCCATGAGTGAGGGGCGCTGGCTGTGTTCTCTCCAGTGGGATTTAGTTAGTTGGTGGAGTTGACCTCAGCTCAACACCATATCGATCAAAAGTTCTATGGGATCCCGGGTCATCAGAAAGCTGCTAGTCTCCGTCGAACGCTAAATCCAGTCTTATTACATACATACATACATACATACATACTTGCATACTTGCATAAGGCTGCTGCTAGTGTATCGTGCTATGGTAAATGCCGCCTTCCGGCGAAAGAATTTGGTCTTTATAAGATGAATATGCACTGCCACTGGACGCTCGAGTGGCATTTTGCCCTCCGTGTTCAGCTCGCGTGGTGTGTTCCTTCGTATAGTTGCGATTATCTACGTCATAACGGACGCATATAGACTTCTTTGTTGAACGAGTTTCCGCTTTTTAGAACTGCAGAAAAAATTGAATTATATTTTAATGTTTATCAATGAGAAATGATGGGGGCTAGTAACAACAAAACTGTCTGCTAGGGTCGGATGTGTTGACTGTCCCCTCCATTTCATTGGAGTTAGCAGACGCGTCATTTGTGTGCTCGCTCTTATATCGCTTTTGTGCTCATAGGGTTCTGTTCATTTATTTTTTTCACTACAAGCTGATACTTAGTGGGGTGATTCGGTCATACCGGATTGTATGCGCCGAGGAAACGTTGATGTTAAGAGCACACCTCATGAAGCCTATAATAATAGTGTGTTATTATTGAAAGGATGTGTACTTCGAGGATGTTATGATACAATTGATGCTGTACAAAGGCGACGGTTGTGAAAACCCTCATTTTGATGTCCTAGTCTTGGTATCTGGACGCTTTCACGAGAAGCGTACGTCTTGTACGGGACGTGTACGGCTTAAAACCCATAGTAAAACTGTGGTCATGAATGAAGGAATATGGGAGATTTTCGAAATGTGCGTGAATTTATCGAAATATTGTTGTAGCAGAATCGATTAGTTTTAACTGCTCGAATTACGATAACGAATGTGAGCCAGTGTTAGTGGGAAATTTATGGATGCCTGGATCGAGACAGTGTATGAATATTGCAGTTCATCAATGTATAAATTTTGAGCATCAACAGACGATACGTACGAAGTATGTTGGTACCAACCCGTCTCCGACCAGCAGGGAGCTCTAAAACCAGCTGTGACCTAGCAAGATTTGCTTGCAGCTAGGAGAACAAGCTGTGTCCTAGCTAGCGAGGTTTGCTTGCAGCCAGGACGAAGAACCTTTATTTATTCCAACACGTTTTACCGTTGGGTTTTAAATGACTTACAACTACTGGTGTGGTGGGGGATGTGAGGAATGTGTGGTTTAAACTTCTTTTTCCAAGGGAAGCACTCCGTGGTCACGTGAAAAGCCAACAACAAGCTGTGTCCTAGCCTAGCCTAGCTAGCGAGGTCTGCTTGCAGCCAAGAGAACAATCTGTGTCCCAGCTAGTGAGGTTTGCTTGCAGCTAGGAGAACAAGCTGTGTCCCAGCTAGTGAGGTTTGCTTGCAGCTAGGAGAACAAGCTGTGTCTTAGCTAGTGAGGTTTGCTTGCAGCTAGGAGAACAAGCTGTGTCCTAGCTAGTGAGGTTTGCTTGCAGCTAGGAGAACAAGCTGTGTCCTAGCTAGTAAGGTCTCCCAGCAGCCAGCAGGAGGCGCTGTGCCCCAGCTGGTAAGGTCTCCTAGCAGCTAGGAGAACATGCTGTGTCCTAGCTAGTAAGGTCTCCCAGCAGCCAGCAGACGGCGCTGGGGACCGGCTGCACCCCCGGCTCCCACTTCACATTCCGAGCCGCTGCTGCAGTGGCCGCAGGCGGCGCCTCCAGTCGCCTCAGTTTGCTTCTATTAAATCAAGGCCAAAGTTATTTCCGCCCGATGGTTTCGCGACTTTATTTCGGCCTCGGGTTAGGTTTGCGTTTCGAATGCGACCTTTCTGGTGGGTTTATTTTTATCGGCGGGGTTATGCCGGGCGCATTTAGGCTTCGCTGCTCAATTTGGTCTCATAAATTTTGGGTTGTGGTCTCCTTCTAGATTTTAGGAGCCCTTCTGAACGCGAGAAGCAGTTGGGATTGTGATCTTTTCTGAGTGCGCGGGCGTACATTGTTTTTACAAAGATTTCTTAGCCGCCATTCTAGGCAGAGACTCGTTCTCACGCATGAATGTCTCGTGCTTCTTTTGCTTCTTGTGTAGAGGTGCCGAGGAGCAGTGTTGCAAAGGTGCAGTGGTGCAGTGTTGCAGAGGTGCAGTGGTGCAGTGGTGCAGTGTTGCAGAGATGCAGTGTTGCAGAGGTGCAGTGTTGCAGAGGTTCAGTGTTGCAGAGGTTCAGTGTTGCATAGGTGCAGTGGTGCAGTGTTGCATAGGTGCAGTGGTGCAGAGGTGCAGTGGTGCAGAGGTGCAGTGGTGCAGTGTTGCAGAGGTGCAGTGTTGCAGAGGTGCAGTGTTGCAGAGGTGCAGTGCTGCAAAGGTACAGTGTTGCACTAGTGCCGAGGTGCAGTGGTGGCATAAATTTCTGAATGACTATGGCTGAAAAAGTTCTCACGAATTAGTTTTCGTGACTTACGGCGCTCTACTCTGTGCGTCTTTCCCTGTTATTTAATTTCCGTCTGTGCGAGCTATAATATTTCATCCATTAGAATGAAGAGTAATAATAATTGGTATGGATTATCTATGAATGACTCTTTTTGAGAACGATCGTTATAGTGATAACAGAGCACGGTCGGCGGCACTATGGTCTCTGTAAAATATTACAAATAACTGTCGCCAGTGAGTTCTAAAGTGTGTAACATTAGATAGCTTTACCCGTTTTCATGTAAAATTACTCAAATCGAAATTAGGAAGTGGCAACTGTGCTGGTGCCGGAAGGATCTTCTCCTGCACGCTCTTGACCAAAGAAATTGGTCAAGGCATCAACTGGCAAAGGGCGAAGTTTGGGTCAAGGCAAAAGTTCTTGGTTACAGATTGGGTCAAGCTCGTACGGGCTGGGCGAATAAGCTGGGATTGAAGACTCGCCTCAAATTACGGGACGCTCGAGTCCTGTCGTTTTGGACGGGAAATTCGCGTGGCTTTTGAAGAGAGCGAGTTGGATCTTATAGCCCCGGTAGCTTTCCTCGTGATGCTGATTTCGACTGGTTTCTGTACGACTATTTGCACTCGTTCCGGCTAATTTTACGGCTGAGGTATAACTGAGACTCATTTTGAATTATTTCTGTAATTCAAGAACGACTATACACACTTATGGGTTAATTTTACACCAGTGTCATTGCATCACTCATATCAACTGATTTCTGTAGTGCTATACCATGTATGCATGCACTCTGAATGGATGAGCTTGGAATTCAATGTAATATTGATTCTTGACATATACAGCAGTGAATGTTTCACCCACCCTAGCTTCTAAAAACTCATACTCGTAGTCTATAGATGCGCAAGCAAAGGATGTCACTGACACTCGTAAATTCCGATACGCGCTCGAGTGCGGCAGGATCTTGGGGTGAGTTGTGATTCAGAAGCTCGTTTTGACTGTTGAACTTATTTCGTGTCTTTCATGTTTATTAAGCGATTTTGTATTTCATTTGAATCCTGTGCAGTTGGTTCTCAGAATGGAACTGACATTTCAGAGGAATACAACCATCACCTTCCTTAACTTTCGAACCTCGGGAGGCGCAGGATAAGCAATTGGGTTCGGTTAGTTTGGTTTGTCTACCGTATGCTGTGGGGGGTTGACAACCTCAGAGGGCACTGTTACGTTACTTCAGCTATACAAAGGCCTTTGAGACTTCTGTCTTTTGTGCCCACCTAACTTTCTTCAAGTTTCACACTTTCTACGCAGTATCTTCTTTGTTTTTTTCTTCCTCTTCATTCGTAATTTGCTGTTTGCGCGAGAGATCCTGTGTGGGAACACAGCTGTTCGTAGATTCCGCGTTTTTTCAGTGTAAACTAAATGTTCTCGTTCTTCGGTGCTACATCGTCTGAGTCACAGAAGCGTTGTAATCTATACCACCAGTACCACCAGTACCATCAGTACCACCAGTACCACCAGTACCACCAGTACCACCAGTACCACCAGTACCACCAGTATCACCAGTACCACCAGTACCACCAGTACTATTGCTACACCATTAACTTTTCAACCCTCTACTCCCGGATTTTATTTTTCACAGAGAAGTAACCTTCTCCTTCGTTTCGTGTGTACCTTCTTGCGTGAACGTTCCATTAAAAAACGAACGAGTTCACGATAACGAGCGCTCTACGCGTCTCATTGGTTCTCGAATGTTGAAAGGTTCATTTGATTGAGCCCGTCAATGTAATGGCAAAATTGTGTGAAAGCTAAACGTAGTTGGGACTGCAGGGCTTACTAAAGGGCTAATTCACGGGAATTAGGGATGGAAAACGACCCAAGATACACGAAAATTCCACTTTAAAGAGAGTTCGATGTACAGGATAAAGACGGATTTTAAACCGCTGTGCTTGCAGTCGCCAGGTTTTCGGAAGTTGGGACTGAGTTTGTCCCCCATGCAACTTGGATTACTTGACAGGCGGTACACTTGCCATCCCTTGATGCTCTCAAGTGTTCATAAAGGTCCTGTGCTCAACGCCCTCGGCCTGCACCCCTGAGGGCAGGCAACATCGAAGGCCTCAGGAGAGTGACGTCACCGCGACCTCAGTCGCCGCAGCCAGAGCCCTACGGAGGCTGGCTGTGCTCGCATTGCTGCGCCTCCCAGAGTCTGGAGTTTGAACGCAATGGGGTCACGATGAGGCCGCACGAAATTTTTGTCCCTTAGATTGTGTGGTTTCGCTCACTTGAAAAAATGTTTTCGTGCTGGTACACGCGCCCCGGTGAAAATGACGAGATTTACCGTAGGTTATTCTTGAAATGACCGAATTTTCTCGATGAAGCTGCTCTTCATCGTGTCTTTTAAAGCTAACTTTTCCTAAAGAAACTGTTAACCAAAATACTGGCATGTCGTATTCTGCTATAAATAAGAGATTTAACTTTCCTAAGAGCACATTAATACGATCCGATATCCAGTATCCTATGTACGATTCTACCGCACATCAGGGCCACTTGCAGTAGTGTTCTCTATGGTGGCGCGTTATAAGTGTTACGCACAAAATATTGTAGTCGGATATCACGTTACCAAATGCACTAAATTAAGAATGGTTGTTGTTTTTGACTTGCCCTCACCAATACCTTCATCTTAAGGATTGCATCCCACTATATACGAATACACAGTTGATTGCTTGGTTGGTTCGTCTTTCTGTCACGTTCTAAAGGATTTAGATACGAGAAAATTCCCGGGTTCGTATTCCTTAACTAATAGTAATACTGAAAGTAACATTTCATGTCCGAGATGTTAAGAAGAGGGCATCTCAAAATTTAGCATCAGTTATGCTGCCATTTTTCGCGCGGTGTGTCTGCTACAGAGTGTATACGCATTCGAGAATTTTCTTGTTGAGGGACTCAAAGATACTTTCAAAACAGTGTCTTTGGTCGAGTCTTCCAAAAAGAAAATTTTCAGCAGTGTAATCGCCACAACGTCCAATATTTTTCGAAATATGTACGACGCGGCAGTTATTATCGTAACGATAGCAGGGATGTTTCAGTTTTGGTGTCGTACCTACGCTCGAAAAAAATATTTTTTCGGGATAGTGACAATACGCTCCTAAACCTTGGCGCCACTGTGGAAACTGGCGAGCATCGATCGGGACAACTCGGCGATCTTTGCGACGATCTGCAAGATGATTCTCTGTTTCGATTTCGCGTGGCCAGTGCTTTGTAAAGGAAGATGGAGATTGTAAACGTCCTGTCCTGTACAGAGCTATAGGTAGTTTAAAATTCGTAAACATCGTAAACAACGTAAACGAGCTATAGGTGTAGAGAAATTTATCTCCGTGATGCTCGTGCTCCATGACGTCGATGAGCAGAGTACGAGACAACGCCGCACCTTTCGTCGCCGCGACAGATTCCAATGAGCTTTACGCGCTTGCTACTCTGTTCTCGTTTGAGATGACTCATTTTAATTAGCACGTTGCCTGCGAGACAAGCCACCTGTGCATCGGTTTTCCCTGGAAAATAGCATCGTAGCAGGCAACGCGCTAACTCCGTGCGTCAGAGACGGATGTGAACATGGCGGTGCATTCCATCCCCCCCATGACGTCACCGTCTGTGTCTCTGCGCCTCACAAGGTCGTGCCTAAATTCCATGAACGGTACACCTACCAGGCATGATTCTCGGCCGCCGCTTCAGGCTTCGCTGGCTCCACCTCTGCAGCCCGCTGCACAGCGACGCTCCACGGATATCTCGCTCTACATATGTAAAGGGTGCGTCAAAACAATGGGAGCCCTATTTCATTTACTGTGTCTGGTATCATGGCTACCTATTTTCGTGTTGATGCTGGTGAAAATTTTAAGCAATGTATGAGCTAGGTAATATATGAATATTGGCTGTATTCAGGATACCATAACCAGGAAATTAAAAAGGGTTGTTGTTTTTGACTCACCCTCACCGCGTTACCTTGACCTTAAGAA
Source organism: Orchestia grillus (assembly GCA_014899125.1). Taxonomy (NCBI): domain Eukaryota; kingdom Metazoa; phylum Arthropoda; class Malacostraca; order Amphipoda; family Talitridae; genus Orchestia; species Orchestia grillus. The sequence continues at coordinate 8,694 of VOMN01062283.1, forward strand.
TTGCTTGTAGCATATAAATCAAGCGAACGTTCGTGCGGCTTGTGGAATATGTAAAAATGTATTGTGTGTTCTTGTTTGGGGTTTGGCTGTGAATTTTGCCCGATAAACCTGTGCTTGGCTGAGAAAATCCCCATTTATGTACAGGAGGACGTTTTCTCTACCTGATCAACGTAAATAAAGCTTTTTTTATTGTGCGATGAGGTTCTAGATTCTACCAACGTTTCAGAAGCTGTTTTTCTTTGGAAATTGAACGTAGCGGTAAATTTAGCATGGGTGCCTCTTCAGTGCATTTTGATGCCTCACTCTAGTCACCTCTAATGTGAGATACGAAACTTATTCTCCAGCAGCGTCGGTGCAAAAACGGTTCACTTAATACCTGATATCTTGTTACGAATTGATCCTAATCAAATTCTGGAGCAAACTGCTGTTGACAATCATGGCGCGGCGAAAACAGAGAAGAATATTTCAAAGTAAAAACTCAGTTAGGAGCTTGTTTTCTTAAAATGCTACGGTTTTACGTTGATTCAACATGACGGATTTATTCCTTATGGAGAATTTATCACTCGGCGCAAAGCCCACCTTTTTTTACCATGAATTGCGCACGGATCATTGAGCTTGTATGGTAAAACGAATATTCTTGACATACGATAAAAACGTGCACGTTATTGGCATAAGGGTAAATTCCAATGATTCACCGAGCGAGTCATGAAATATTGCCAGAAAAACGAGACAACCTCAATGCCGCCATAAATAAACGGGTTTTGTGGCCTAGCATTCCGATATGATGTCATGCAACCAATGCAACAAATTTGATGGAGAACCTAGCATTGCCTTTTTTTTGCAAGTCCAATAATATATTCCACTCCCAGTGCAGAACTTGCCTCCGCCTGAGCGACTGCATGCTCGAGCTAAAGCTAACGCATTTCCATACAATTAGCTTCGACTTTCATAGCTCAGGAGCCATCGTAATTCCCCAAGTTTTTTTTTTTTGCGCCAGAGCACAGCCAGCTGGCCTTGGAACTTGACGTCTTCGTCTCTTGGTTTTCTTTGGATGTCACAGTTGAACGTTCATGTAACGTATCAGCTATTATGTGTTCCTGTTGAACGCCTTGACCGTGGTGCTTATGATTTTTTTGGTTTTAGTAGCCTCTCCTATTTTGCTGTCGAGTCTCGCGCGAGAAACTATTTCTGTGAGATGTTTAAATTCTGCGTTCAGAGTTACCCGTACTGCCATGAGTAAGGTAATGTTTGATTGTCTCAGCTCCGTCTCATTATCGTGTGGGCCATGCGTCTCATTATCGTGTGGCGCCATGCGTCTCATTACCGTGTGGCGCCATGCGTCTCATTACCGTGTGGCGCCATGTGTTAACGAGCTGAAGTCGCCGGAGTTTAGAGGCATTTCCAGCGCCGGGGGGTCCCGGTACGCTTATAAATTTCATGTACTATTGCGAGTATTGGACGGAATTGGATGGGCGGGACTCTGCGTTGGGGTGAGCTGTGGACCGTGGACCGAAGAGAAGAGTGTGAAAGCTACGTCGCAGGGAGGGCTGTGGGGCAAAGCTGCGCCCTCCCTGGGTTCCCTGTTTCCCTAACGGTACCTCCCTGGATTGGCCCACTCTGACCACCTTTACGCTTCTGTGTAACCATGATTCGAGGTAGGAAACAGAGATATTTACAGAACGTTTTTTCGCAAGCTCTAAGCCTGAGAGTTGTAGTCTACCTGGCCGTGGTGTATTGCTAGGCAGCGTATCCAAATGTCGATGTATAGGCGTATGTTGAGTTTACTGAACTGTCCCAGAGGGAATAGGTCTGAAATGTGAACTTTCGGTGAGCTGATTCTCGTTCAGTAAATGTAAAATAATTCAGTAAATATAGTGCCAACGTTCTACGCTGGTTTTGCAACTAGTGACCTTTGACCTGAAAAATTTTACGTAAATAATTCTAAGTCGTCGGGAATAATTCGTTCAATAAATGTTGGGGGGTTTGTTTATTCAATTTTACTCCAGATGATCATAATTCTGATAGCAGTTATCAGGTGAACGATTTGGTTCTTCACGGAGAATGTAATTATTTTATATTGAAATGAAAGGTACGCAAAGCGAATCGCAGTTTTAATTTTTGCTTGCGCTGTGGTTACATTATTCCCCATACATACTTTCGCCAGGTAAATATTGCTTTGGCTTATCAGGTATAGCTTCCGGTATATCACATTTTGTTGAATGGCGAAAAAGGAAAAATAAAATGATGTGGAGAAATACTTAGTTTGGGCGAGTGCTATTCGTCCGTTTTTGATAAAAAAAATTAAAAGTTACGTTTCATTTGAAAATTTTTACGTTATTTTCCTTGATAAGTTCACCGGTTCAAGACCTGAGACGTTTTGTTCCCGGGTTGAATCCGTTTATGTCATTATTTTGGTTTCACTTTGAAAGTATATTTTTAAGATACTTGCAGAAGTAGAATGACGCACCAGGTTTCTCCACATTTCAATATGAGGACGAAGGCGATAAATGAAACAAAATATTACATGCCCTTTTGCTGTGTGGCTAAGAGAAGGCCCAGACTCGACAGCACGCCGTAGGGCTCAACTACCTCACCTTTAGATGGATTTTGCCTCAGGATTCATCTTTATTTCGTAACTTATGTTCTACGATGTATCGTTACCTCAACGTATTTCATTACCTCGATGCCTCTTGCTTCATTGACTCCTATTAAGAGCAAGTAATTATGTGTCTGACTCCTTCAAAACGTGCCTTGGAGAAGTGGTGCACGCCTCCACTTCTGCGGGACTTGTTAGCTGCAGCGACACATCTGTGTGTCAGGCCTGCATTACTAGCAGGGCTGCTGTGCTGATTGTCTCTGCTCTGAGCCCAACATTACTGCACTGCTAGATGCAGTCTTTGTTATTGTGCACACTGTTGACTGCTCACAGTGCTATCGCTGTTATGAGGTCCCAGGTTCAACCCTCGCTCGTTACACGGAGCGCAGCAGGGAAGTTGTTCATCTCACTATATGATTAGGATCTTAAACTGTGCTATGGTGAAATTGATCTTAAATTTATCGATGTTCAGATGGTGTACTCAACTACCCTGACACTAATTTTTAGAACGATCGGTGAAATTCACTCGAGTTATTTAGCTGGGATGAAAACACGCCAATATAATTTTTGCAGCGTTTTTGTGTCTTCTTAACTTAGCTGTGGTTAGAGGGAAAAGGTCACTTGAACATTAATTAATAGTATTAAAATTCACGCTGTGGCTTCCACGTTCTAAGTCTGTTGAGGAAAAACAGAGAGAATATGGAATAAAACTGAGACAAAGGGAGCTCGGGTGAGTGAAACTTGGATCAGGAGGTCACAACAGCGCAAGGGATCGTGATTTTATTTTAAAACTTAAAAGATCTATCAAAAGAGTACCCACATGTGACGCTCGGTAGGGCCGAGTGTAGTATCAGCTATGATCGTCCAAACAACGGTGACAGAACATTGAAAATAAAATCGTAAGTGAAACGGTCCAGGCACCTTTCAATTTTGAGACAGAAACTTGGAAGGTTGGAATGGGTGGATATCACCTTGACTAAGGGAAAATGGTCCTTGAGCTGTAGTTTGGGTAAAGAATATTTTTAATGTGTACGATAACTTTGGTTCGTGATATTAATTTGGTTAATTATCAGCAGTGGACGCTGAACTATCCCAGCAAAATAAGAATCATAATTTGAAGTTTCAACGTGATTTGCGCTGTTTAATGTATGGTTTTCGTCTTGCTATTTTGAAACACGAATTGTAACAAACTTTGCATGTGTTGTGTTTCGGAATTAACGATTTTTCCTTTTATTCATTTTCATTCTTTCATTTTTTCTATCCTGTCCTTTTTCTCTTTCTTATTTTCCTTTCTCTTTGCTCTCGTAACATGAGCAGAATTTCACACAGAATGCACACTCGCAGGCGCAGTAGCAGCGACGCCACGGCGGCAGACCCTCACGGCAGGGGGGCCAAAATTTCGTTTTCGTTTAGGACAATCAGCGTCAGGGAACATCAGGTTACTGAGGAGAGACTTTCGCATTTTTCTCGGTTGAAGGAAACTTCAGCTACGCTAATAAACAGGTTAATTCTTTAAATTTACTCATTTCTTAGTTATAACTGTGTTCAGGGTTTGATCCCAGCTCAAGCAGGGTATTTCACGCTACCAGGGAGTACTTCTCTTGCGAAAGGAACCTTAAACCGCACATTCCTCACATCCCTCACCACGCCAGTAGTTGTAAGGCATTGAAAACTCAACGGTAAAACGTGTTGGAATTAATAAAGGTTCTTTACCTTTTCACACCCTACGGTAGGAGAACGTACCACTCTTGAACGATGCCGCTGTACATTTAGTTGACAATCGCTGTAGTGACTGAAAATAGCTTTTCTAGGTTTCACTTTTGAAAAATTAACACACGCAATTATTTTTTACAAGCATGTAAATTCGTGCGTCAGAATTTAGCCCATTGAGAGACAAAACCTAACCCTTTGTGTGTCTATGAGGGCTCGATCTTAACCCAACATTTGGACTCGTCACCGCATATTTTTTGTGCGGTGCCTCACCGCGCCTTGTGCTTGTGTGTACGCCTCTGTACATTTCCGTCTACAGAAACCGGTGCTGGCTCATGGCTTCTTGTAACTGAACTGGTTTGAGTAGAGTTCAGCTGTTCTGGCGCCCTTATGTTCATTTCGGCTCCTGATGGCACGAGTCCAGTTACTGCGAGGCATGGTCGTTATGAGCAGTGCCAGTGTGTGGTGTGGATGTGCAGTTACTCGACACCCCGTTGTGCGGCCCTAATGAGTACTACAGTAACTACGGCCCTAATGCTCCATTGAATAAGTACTGCAGGGCTTGTTGTGCGGCCCAATAAGGACTACAGTTACTGCAGGGCCCGTTGTGCGGTCCAATAAGCACTACAGTTACTGCTAGGCCCGTTGTGCGGCCCAATAAGTACTACAGTTGCTGCAGGGCCCGTTGTACGGCCCAATAAGTACTACAGTTACTGCAGGGCCCGTTGTACGGCCCAATAAGTACTACAGTAACTGCTAGGCCCGTTGTACGGCCCAATAAGTACTACAGTTACTGCATGGCTCTGACTCCGTCGAGGTCGAATAACTGCAACTACACAAGGTTAACGGACAGATCTTCTCTCTCTCCTCAGTTTTTGGACGCCACGCCCACGTACACAAAAGACGAAAAATGGAAGGCTACTTAGGTTTCATGCGCACTCTTGAAATTCTAGTAATTGTTAGTAGATTATTACGCTGACGCTGTTGTAATTACGTCCAAGTGCCGTAGTGCGTGGATTACAACTTGTGGACTGAGTGAGCTCATTTCAAAATCGGCTTCTTCGACGAATTTGTCGTCATAATTACACGATGTCCCATCGAAGTGAGGGCGCTCTGCTGGAGCTTATTTTGCACTTGGATGTTGCCTACTTCGAGGCTCATTTCTTGAATCATGATTATTGGCCTTTGTCCTTGTAGGTAATTCATCTTTTTCGTCAGATTTGAAAATGCTTGTTTAAGGAATAGCTAGCCTTCCTATGTCGTCGGAGGTGACGGTCAGTTTCTTGGGAAACAATTTTATTTTCTGTCACTGATACGTACGACCTTCTTCAACTGTGTCAGAGAAAGTCTCGCTGATGAGGGTACAAGTACTCGAGAGTCTGGATCCGTAATTTTTTTCCTACATAATTCCTCCATTGAATAAATAGCTACACGCGTAAAATAATATGTATTTAAACTTGGTATGTTACCCTGATCTGCAAAAAAAAATTATCCAGCGTGCTGACAACTTTTCTGCTGAGCCGTAGGAAAAATGACTTCCTGAATCCGAATATAACCCTCGTTTTCCCCCATCACCCGCTGTTTTCAGGAGTGTAATTTACCCCCCAATTTCATCACTTTTCGGTAGTAATTTTATGGCGATCGTAATTTTATGGCGATCGTAATTTTATGGCGATCGTAATTTTATGGCGATAGTAATTTTATGGCGCTAGTAATTTCCGATAATGTTGGCTAATTTTTTATAAAAATTGAAATAATATAAAGAATAATGAATGAATAAGTACCTTCATTCGGTGCTTGCTTTCCTTTTGTATCCTGAGGTAGAAGTTTGTCGTACCAAAGACCAGCAGTACTGTGCCTGCGTGCTCGCGTTCCTCTTCCTTAGAAATTTCCTCTCGAACTTCGTGATGCCTTGCTGGAACCGTTTCCCGTATTCATCTGAAACTGCTCTTAAATTTTCATGAAAGAATTCAAGGTGTGAGGGAAGCAAAGTCACTTTAAAAAGATACCATGGCCTTGTGTGCTGACGGCAATTCCGCGACATGAGCGACACTTTAGTTGTAACCCGAAAAGTTTTCACTCATCTTGGGATGGAAGCTTAGCTCGTTTCTCTTTTCAACTCAGGTGTTCAATAAATGTAGAATATTGGAAAAGTTGTCTAATCTGGAATAGTTGTAGAATCTTGGAATAGTTGTAGAATCTTGGAATAGCGTGAAGGCCCACGAAAACTCCTTCCTTGATTTTAGCCCCGCCAAGACGAGGAATCAATTCCAAAAATTGGAATGAATCGCTTGTCTCGTCCTGTTGATTTCACCTACTATTTCATTAATTCGAGTTTGGTGTGCAGAGGTGGCAAGTAAACGTTATCCTTCGGGGCGAGAGGATCGTGAGCGACGTTTTTCTGAGCGAGAGTAAAACGTTCTCTCAGAGGCAGGTTCTGTACGGTGTCGTGTTGGTCTCGGGCTCGGCTGTCCCGTGCACACGGGGAGCAGCAGTATTTTGTGAGGCCTGATTTCTGGCTCGTGAGTGCAACAGCTTTTGAGTCAGTGCAAAGCTTCCGATTATCATCATGAGAACTGATTTTACCGAGGATTCGGCTGATGTTTTCGTGCTTCTCCTTCATATCCACAGAATATGCAACTAAGGCTGATGGTAACTTATTCCCATTGGCCAATAGGGCAACTTTCAGGGTTGTTTTTGACGAGTCTATGAACAATTCCCATTTGTCTGCGTCCTTCGGCATCTCCAGTTCTATCATATTCATTTGAATTAGGGCAGAACCCTAAGGCTTCAACTCCTGCAAAAAGTAATTTCAAGGTTGGCTGCCTGGTCCTGTAAAACGAGATTTTTACACTCTTTTCTTGAAGAAAATCATTCCATTGCTGAAGTCGAGATCCAAAAACTTGAGATGAATATTACTTTTAGGTAACTTCAAATCCCTGACAAGGTCGTTCAATTCCGACTGAGAAACGAGATGAGGTAGTCGCGTAGCTGAATCAGCTGTACACTCTTCATCATCGGTGGACGTGCCACTTGATGGTTCAGGCTGTGGCTCCAAGTTTTTCAAGTCAGTTTCTGGCTCTAACATGAAGGTTTTTGGGACTCTGGGATTGGCAAGGATACGTTGGAAGGAACTGGACTTAGAGCTGAACGGATAATAGGAATTTGAATCGTAGGCTTACTTTTGTTAGAGAACCCGACAGTGGAAGTAATACAAAAGCAACAATCTGTGAGAAGACAGTGAGGTTCGCGGGAGACCATGGGCACAGCAAATGGCAGCGATTTACGGGTGCCTGTGAGCCATTTGGTCAAGCAACTGTAACAAGAAGTGCAGCACATTGTTGGAGCCCAATTTTGCCCTGATAGTAAACTTGGTAATCAAAGGATAATTTATAAGTAGTTTCCAGACACGGAGAATGGAGTTTTCGTTGCGCTTCTACTGTCAATTCCGTAGCAAGATATCGGGATAAATTTTACACCAGCGCTGCATAATTAAACGGTAAATCAATGCTTGGCATTAATCTCAACTCATACTTACGTCCTTTAATTCACTCAGAAAAAGGCAAACAGAAAACTTACTGCCGTTTTACCCAATTTAAACAATTTGGAAACGCGGGTTCCCGACCTTGAACACCGAGAAATTGACTTAACGGTCGCTGGAGACGTCGTATTGAGGGAACGTAAGGATTTCAGTACTCGAGTAAAGTGATAAGAGCAATGTAAGTTTAAACTTGTCAAAACATGAAAATTCCTGTGCAAACCTGGATACGCGAGGAGTCGAGAGCGCGAGCGTGGTACAGTGAATCTTCTGAACTGTTGCTTAATATTTTTATTATTGTGGGCCAGAAGTCAGTGAGGGGTGTTGAAATTTAATAGCTTCTTTGTGTACGTAACTAGAGTTAAGGAATATTGAACACAATGTGAGAAGATAATGGAAATTTTCTTTGCACAAAGTTACAAAACATGAAAAATCATTCATGTATGGGAAAGGACGTCTTTTTCATGGGCTCTCTTTTCAGCTATCTCATCAACTGAAAATTGGAGACTTTGCCGTGCGCTTTATGGGGTGCAGCGCTCTCCGGTGTGTGCTTCCGGATTCTCAGAACCATAAAACTGCAATTTTTTGGCTATTAAACCCGCTGAAATGGAAGCAAGCTTTATCCGACAGGCTGAATTTTTGCGCAAAATTCGGGTGATTTCCTGCCAATTCCTGAATTCTGAGTGCATATTGAAGTCTAGTTTCATAATCTTGGAATTTTAACTGATGAACAAACTGTACTTTGTAAGGAAAATGGTCGAGGGTGTGGAAAACTCTTCGCAGCGAAGTTTAGAATATCCGAAGGTGTCCGGAACGGCTTATGTCGATTTTCCAGGATTCTGTTTAACACTAACTCGCACTCTTTCTCCGATCTCGTTATGACAGCGCGAGGTCTTCCAGTTCACGGAACATTACTCACCGCGCCTTGTTCATTCAAACGACGAACCATGCTTCGGATTGTGTTCGCAGTTGGTGCATGTCATACTTGTATTCTTCTAACAAAAATGTTGATGGGAAAATTTCACAACTTGGGTACGTTGTGCGACGCTAAACATCAAGTAATGATAAATTTCACATCTGAAAATAAAAGAAAAACAGCTAGTAGTGGCATAATGGTCACATATTGCAACCATTCAGTGACTTTTGGTCCACTCTGTATAATTTCTAACTAGCTAGGAGTATACTTTGTTGTGCGAACACAACTCAATTGCCGCTAACAGTCCAGTAACTACGCAGTCCAAGAGTTGAGCGCACACTCGCTGTATTTGAGAAGTTTTCTATGACAACTTTCCGTACAGGGTCTGGATCGCGGCAGCTGGATGCGCGCGGTGCCGTCTGGTAGTGGTAGAGTTCCGTCGTGGAGAGTTTCTGGACAAACGAGCCTATTGAAGTCCCAAATCACGGTAGCGATTTAGACTTGCGCGACACAGGCGTCTGCTCTGTGCGGTGTCAGAGGGCTTACATAGTGGGGGTATTTTATTCCAGTTCAGGAAGAATGCTGGTAAAAAAGCTAGTGTCGCTATTAAATAACATCTGTTCACCCGTATTCGAATATAAATTCACTATATGAGGCTTTATCTGTTAAGTGAGGAGCTTTTTTTGGCATTCCGACTCCGACTTCTTCATGTATGTGAACCAACCTGTTGAACTGCTCATCTGAGCGTAAATGAAAGGTAATGATGTTGAAAGGATAAACATTTCTAAAAGTTTTTGGGGCAACGCGCCCCGGTATTTCTACAATATTTTTTGGCTGGAAGCTCGAGAGTGGACTTCCACCCTCTCTGCACCACAAAGAACTTTAGGTATATAATTGCATCATTGCTTCGTGCACGGTGAAGAATTCGGCATTTCCTCTGTACGCGGCTCCTCGTGAAGCGGATTGCCCTTCTCACCTTTGTGACTGAGGGCCGCTGGACCGACGTATCGTGCCAGCGATCATCTTCTCGAGCTCCTTTCTCCTGCTCGTATCTGCCCCGCCCCGACTCTGGGGGGCGGCTCTCTTGCAGAGTGGGGAGCGTACTTTTTGTTTTATTATACAGAGTAGCATTGATGTGATAATATATTGTAGGAAATTGTTTATTAATTCAGCCCTAGTAATAATATGAGGAAATTTTAGAAGCATACGCGTAATAGAGTATATAAAAATATATAAGTATGTATTCTTGTGATGTTGGAATGTTTCCATGTGTTAGTATTATGAAGAAACCTAAATGCGGAAGAATAAACGAGTGCAGAATTCTTCCCTAATTAGCTGGATTTTGAGACCCAAGGCAAAAGTTTTAGTTTGAGAATTTTTTTCTTTGCGAATTAAGCGCGTCTTTCATCAGAAAAATATAATTGACGGAGTAACTGATGCGCTACTCGCCAGTCTTAAGTGGTGGCACTATTGGGAGTGCGGTTGGGGGTGCTGTTGGGGGTGCTAAAGGTATAGGTCGATGAATTAGTCAGTTCGTCAGAATTATGTCCCATTTGAAGTTCCTCGGTGGAACCGTACTCTCCTTTGTGATTTGTTCCTTGGCGCAGCTTCAGGACGTCGGTCCTGCGTATCGGACAGAAGTTGCTATGTTCCAAGTGATGCTGAAGCTTCGCAACTTCTAAGCAGTCTAATCGCTTTGCACATCTGTTCACAGTGTTCATAAATCTTGCTTCAGAACTGTTCACAGTGTGGATGAATTCTGCTTCATATCTGTTCACGATGTTGAGAAATTCCTGTTCATAACTGTTCACGATGTTGAGAAATCACGCATCGCCATTTCAAAATGTTGAAAGAATACGCTTTCTAACTGTGATGAAGACCTATTCAGAATGTTGAAGTGATTCATTAGGTGCTTTAAAAATATGTGCGGGTTTTCTGTGCACGTACTCGACAGAGAGGCTCGTACATCAAATGTCTCATTCTTTGCTGTGTTAAAATACGCGTCTACTTGTGTACTCTGGAATCCGGTCTTCTAGGCGAAAAATTCTTTTTCATTCGATTTAGGGATTGTCATTTGATCTCCATTGAATGAGGAATGCGGAATAAAAAGCTGCATTTGACACCGCCCAGATTTAATATTATTCTTGGAATGCATGTCTGCGCGTGCAGTGCTGCCGAGAACTCCAACTATTTTATGAGTGTCGATATCTAGCATTCCTCTCAGTCCAAACTGGGGGGTGTTTGTCGCTCATGTGAAGCATCTGTTCAAGTCATTCCCATTGAATTGCTTGTTTGAGTCTCCTGATCAAAAGAGTTGTTCATTAATCCACATGAATTATTCTTCGACCATCCTTTCGTTTCCTCAAATTAAAGTTTGAATCGTTGCAAATCTCCGTATCGCTTTTTAATTATGTTCTTCCTTATCACTTTTTAATTAGGTACGTTCTTGACTCTTGTGCATCAATTTTAGACCTCTATTTACTCTTTAAATGCATCCATTTTGGATAGTAAAACGTTTATACTCTAAGCGCGTTATTTTTAGACCGCAAAATAGTTTAACTTTGAGCAGATATTTATTGAACAGCGAAATACTTGTGCTTTAAGCACATTTTTAATAACAAAATAGGATTGATGTTTTTAGTGCATCATTTTTAAACCTGAAAATAATTAATTTATTCTTTCAGCCGATTGATTTTGACACGCTATGTATTTATGCATGAGGCCCATTATTTTTAAACCTCAAAAGGCCTAATATATGCATCAAGCCCACATGTTTGAGACCGCGAACTTGAGCGAGACTCCCTAGACGTTTTATGAGCGGTGAAGAAGTTGTCTACCGCCCGCCCGACATCATCAACGACGACAGACCTCCTGGAACGTGCTCTCTGCAGCTGAGTGTTACACAGCACTCTGGACAAGTCCGTGTGTGTCCAGTAAACCTCGCAGAAACGTGCTATTTTTAACTTATACATTTGTAGTCTTAACGGATATTGGCAAGTTTGGTCTCGTCTCGACATCGTGCGAAACGCTCGATGAAACTCCACCAAGGTCGCAATCCTGAGATAGAATTTGTGAGCCGTGCTGCTCTGGACTCCTTCTAGTGGAAGTACAGCACCTCGACAGTCTCTTAATGAACTCTTTACTGGCTGCGCCGTATTTTTGGTGTGCATAAAGTACAGCTTTTATTCGTTGATTGGTGTTGATAAAGCGCTCGCGCCATACTGCGCCACAGAGAAAACCGTATTAGGCATGTCCGCCGTTGTTAGAAAACGTGTAGCGCATTCGCTGCTGTCGTCCCACACGTAAAGTGTGCCTAATTTCTGTCTCCAAGTCTCGTTAAAAATCGGTCTCAAGTTAGCAGAGTTCACCCGTTAACCCTGAATTCTGTGCTATAATTTGAAAAATTATTTGACGAAAATAATTATCGTAAAAGTTGCCGTACAAGGAAATGACATGGGACGGGTAGAGAAAAACATCAAATTTATAATATTTTTAAATGGATCAAACATAGTTTAGTGAGGCTTATACCATTTTGGAAATTATTGATATGAATGTAGTTTAAGAAAGAGAACATGCATGACCTGCGCAGGCATGAAAAGTTGAGGCTCAAGTGGTCGACCCGCTCTGTGTTGAAGGCAGCGCAGTTGTGTCCCTCGTGTGGACTGCGACATTCATCTGGGCCGGCAGACCGGGCACGCGCTCCGGTATTTTATCCCTCACATAAGTGGGGATGTCAAAACGGGGAGTAGTCTCTCAATTCTCTTACATAACTGGGGATGTCAAACCGGAGAGAAGTCTCTCTATTCTCTCGCATAACCGCGGTTGTCAAAACGGGGAGTAATCTCTCAATTTTCTCACATAACCGCGGTTGTCAAAACAGGGAGTAGTCTCTCAGTTCCATCCACACCGAGAGGAAATACGATATGTTTGATGCTAGTATGTGTCTTACGATTGAAATAAACTGGCGTTCAAAGAGATGTCGTAAGTGAGTGATTCATGATTAAATTTTCAGAGTGATAAGATAGTATGACATGCACACAAGTACGTAAATGTGGGAACCGTGACTCAATTTACGTAACTTTTCGGTATTTCATACGAAAGTTTTGCGTACTCTAATCTATCATTAATTTTTCAGATGAACTGAGCATAAATAGGCATTAGAAAAAGGATATTTCTAAGCTGTGGTACTAAGTACTGTCTAAACATAACTAGTCTTTGCTGCTTCTCTGCGTTAGCGTAGCTTTAGTGATGCCTCTGAATAGAGCTTAATGTAACCCTAAACTTATTCTCCAGTCCATTACGCTGAAATATGGTACTTCATTGCAGAGAGTACTTTCGAAAAGCTCATCCCGCATAAGATAACGTTCCCTCACATGCCGCCACGCTGCTGCAGCACTGAGCTGAAGAGAGAAGGTTAACACACCTAAGTGTACAAGGCTGTCCCTAAATTAATGTGTAAACACGGAGGGGCAAAAAAAGTACCTAATATTCGTAATTCAATAATTTTGAAATGGAAATATTTACACCTGCTGATCTGAAACGGAAATGTCCTGTAATTATTCAATTAGCCATGGGCTCGTGGCACTCACTGGCGATTTGCGCGCCTGTGCAGGTCTTTTGTTCCCAGATTATTGAATTGAAAACAGTGGGGGCATTTTCTCGGGCTCCTCTGCACGAGCGATGAGTAACGATAGAGGTATGTGAAGCACACAGGAGCATGTCGCTCTTTAGAGTGCATCGTATGAACGTTTATTAAAGCTTGTTGACTTCATCATTGCTTCTTGCAAAATGGCGCCGGCGTGATTGTTTTCTCATTGCAACTCGGCGTTAGATTAGAAAGCTTTCGAATTACCTGCAGAACGTGTATTGTGCATGTGTTAGGTTATTTATAGTGCTCCCAGTTTTTGTCATTATCCTTTTGCGATTCTTGAAGCTTGTTTTTTTAACGGTAAGACATGTAATGTAGCTGTAGGTGAGAGAAATCATTTTGATTACATACAACTGTCGTAAGAGGCACATTAGAAGCTAATGACAAAGTTACTTTCTAGTGTCGCTTGGTGAGTGAGTGTGGCATGGAGGCTTTAGCTCACTTTCTCGTGAGGCGCGACTTCGTGTACAGTTCCGTGCACTGCGGCACCCTCGGGCTCACCGCACGTACCATAATTGCGCCGGAACTTAGGTTAGGTTAGTCCGACAGCGTTTTGGAGCGGGATAATATTTTTGGAGTGAGAAAATGTTTCTGGAGTGAGATAATATTTTTGGACCGACCTAATATTTTTGGAGCGAGATAATATTTTTGAAGTGAGAATATTTTTGGACCGACCTAATATTTTTGGAGCGAGGTAGTATTATTGGAATGAGGTAATATTTTTCAACGGGAAAACCTTTATGCTTCAGCATTAGAGCACGGTTGGGTCAATACGACCCGTCCATCCAAATGACCTAAGTGAAATTAAAAATTGTTATGCTGTCAAATAACTGATGCTTGCTTACTGATAGTCAATAATAAAAAGACCAAAATTATTATAAATTTTTCTAAATAGACCCTTTTGAAGCTGTTCATGGTGATGTACAATTTTGAAAATGAGTCGTTTGTCTCCATTCGTTCCACATAGTGTTGACCATGTATTGACTGGCTGTGTCTTCAAATGAACGAAATATTGCGTCAACAGTCGTCCATACTTCATGCACTTGGGCACATAGTGACTTAAGTTTTGAACGAAACTATAAGAATTTATATCTGACTTGTGTTATTTGTAATGTCCTTCAGGAATGACAGTAGTCCCAGTACTGATGCACTCGTCTCCAGTTCTCAGCCGCCGACCACGTGATGCAGGACCGTATACCGCTTCACCCACTTCCGCAATGCGCCTCCAACTCTCGGAGCTTCCTCTTTTGCCTCATTATTTTAGTCCTGCTTCCGTATTTTGCTCACAAATTACGGTCCGATGCTGCATTCTGAGCAACATAATTTTTTCTGGGGTTGCATCATCCACGTTCCCACAGCGAAGTCCGCTGTGGCTGCCTAATGAGATAACTGTCCGCGCATGTCGATCGTTTCTGTTTGTCCCAGCCATATTGTATCTCGGACTAATTTCCATCACGGAACAAAACTTCGGTTGTCCGGTGGTTGAGCAGCTCACCTGTCACAAGGTCACTCGAGTCGGCGCTCCGCTTTGTGCTGCCGCAGTTGCCTTGGCTGGTGATTACGGGGCCGCTGTTGACTCGTCAATTTATTACCGTGGGTGACTGACCTTTCACTGCTGCTATTTTATTTGGTGCGCTTATTGCCTCGAGTTATTGTTGACGCAGTGACTGTTACTCTCTGATTGCTTTTATTTTATTGCCAGTGGGTCAGTTCATCCTCACGACTTATAAATATAAACTATCACCTTATCACCGTACACTAATATTTTTTTAAGTTCGTAATTTCAGCTTTTGGTACTACAGCTACACCAGTTGAAGTGCTGCACTAACTGTAGTACTCCACCAGCTGTAGTGCTGCACCAGATGGTGATGTAACAGGCACGTAGGCTACAACACTTATGGAGTTATTCATACAATATGTATACGTCATGACAAAATCGTAGCGCAGCCATGCCCAATGTATGCCCTGAGTGGACATTGGTCCAAACTCGCCCTTGTATTTGGTGGAATTTCATGCACACCGATCCATGTATGCCGCAAGCGCTGCGATGTGCTGCAGCCCACATCATTTGGAGACGCTCTGAGAACCAGCTTTGAGAACCCTTGAGGAGCTCTGGGAACCCTTCAGAAGCTCTGAGAACCCTTTAGAAGCTCTGGGAACCCTTGAGAAACTCTGAGAATCCTTGAGAAGCCCTAAGAACCCTTCAGAAGCCCTGAGAACTCTTGAGAAGTCTGAGAACCCTTGAGAAGTCTGAGAACCCTTGAGAAGCTCTGAGAACCCTTGAGAAGCTCTGAGAACCCTTGAGAAGCTCTGAGAACCCTTGAGAAGCTCTGAGAACCCTTGAAAAGCTCTGAGAACCCTTGAGAACCTTTGAGAACCCTTGAGAACCTTTGAGAAGCCTTGAGAACCCTTGAGAAGCTCTGAGAACACTTGAGAAGCCCTGAGAACCATTGAGAAGCTCTGAGAGCCCTTGAGAAGCCCTGAGAACCCTTGAGAAGCCCTAAGAACCCTTGAGAAGTCCTGAGAACCCTTGAGAAGCCCTGAGAACCCTTGAGAAGCTCTG
>VOMN01062317.1:0-17919 GCA_014899125.1 Orchestia grillus
AACCGAAAACACTCAGGCCTGCAGGGCAAGAAAAAACTGGGCGCTTGTGCGATCATTATTGGTGGGTTGAGTAAGTGTTGGAGGGGACATGTTATGGCAATGCGAACCTCAGTGATGCATATTTGCATAGCGGCCTGGGCTGGTCACAAATACCAATGCCTTCTAATATTTCTTGACATTAGAATGAAAAAGGACTAATAATTAGATATGGGTTGTATACGTGAATTATTCAATAACCAACATGGAATATTTTTATCACGACGTTGTGAAATCATTGTAACAATCCAGTGAAGTCAAAGAATCGCGAGTACTTCATTGAGCAGCAAAACGAATTTACAGGGCTCGCCCGAACCAACATTGCATGAATACGAGCACAGCGTAAGGAGCGTCTCCAAGGTACGGTATCAAATGGTCTGGTTCTGCGCAGGTCAGATGACTGGAGTGTACCGGCCTCCACATCGGCAGGGAGCGTTGCAGAACTGGAACTTTTTTGTAGCGAAAATCATTGGATCTCGCTTTAAAAACAATAAAAAACTGAAATTGATTTTCGATATTGCTTTGTTTAATACGTAAGTGATGTATCCGAAATACTACCCAAGTAAAGCGTTGTTTAAATAAAGAAATCAGAACATCGTAGAATTGATGGAATACCGATAGTATATCGAAAAAATAGTGAATTGGTCATGAAAGTTGAAAAAATGGATAAACTGATGGTTATATGTAATTTTGCTTCAACGAGGGTACTTGAATGTTTCATTTAAAGCGTTTACATCTAGCATGCACAAGCCCAGACGACTGAATTGGTTTCCCCATAACACGCGTCCGAATTCGCTGTTTCGGACCAGTGCGATGAAGTCTACGGCCAGCAGCAGCAGAGCTAATGGCCAGTGAGCGTGGCGGTGACTTGCAGAATAAAGGAAGTTTGCAAAGATCTAGAATAACGTATTTGACATATTCCAAGCCACATACTCACCACCATGAATATAAAGAATATTACGTACATAGCAGAAACTGGTCAGCGTGAGTATTTCTACAGATTGTCGCAGTTATTGTTGATCTTTGGATAGTTCCAGGCATTCACAAGTGTATGCTAAATCAAATACAGAGAGTACGCCATATTAAGGTTATAAATCAATACACTGTTTCAGTTCTACTTATTTTTAGGATAGAGAGCCATAAATTTACATTACAGAAACAACATACCAAAGGACGATGAAGTAATCGTAGCTGCCGTATCAAAATTTTACAAGAATCCAGAGCGGACAGCAATTATTTATGTCACGCCACCGGGAAATTATTCTTGTAATCAATGCTCAAATCCAAGATTTTCAGGATGTTCTTACCGAAGTCGTGTTTTTGAAAAGGATTTTGCGGCTCCAATGTACAGGACACAGCTGCCTAAGCAACTCTTTACCAATGAGCTGCAGACGCGAGCTGCGGCTGCGCGCCAGTATTTCTTGAGAGGAAACCAATCCCGAGCGAAATGAGCCTCTCGAGTTCCCCGACTTTTGATTGTTCTCCTCGAGACTTTTCATTTAGGATCACAATCTTCTGACTTGTTCGACTTCTATGAACTAATTAGAAACGACAGTGAAACAGCTAGACCTTTGCAAGAGATCCTCAAAAGGTTACTTTCGAGTTCTTTCTGGACGAGCATCTCTGCGTCTGAAGCACTCACTTCCTGTGTCAGGAGGGAGCAGAACATGGGCTCTCAGCGTTCGTGAAAACCACTCAAGTGCGTCTTATGGCTTTCATTAAGCTCCTTTCACTCAAATTAGAGGATTACCTTTGTTTCAGGGCTGCAATAGATCACGTTCAACACGATCACGAGCAAGCATCAGTGGCATTCAAACCGTGATCCTCAAGGTAACTACATCAAGTGCATAAT
The DNA here is from genome assembly GCA_014899125.1 of Orchestia grillus. Taxonomy (NCBI): domain Eukaryota; kingdom Metazoa; phylum Arthropoda; class Malacostraca; order Amphipoda; family Talitridae; genus Orchestia; species Orchestia grillus. The sequence continues at coordinate 1,889 of VOMN01062317.1, forward strand.
ACCTTGACAAATTCAGGGCTGTGACCCGGTGCTAACAAAATGGGTATCTTTGAGTCAAGTTCGGCTCAACATTTAAATATGATATGAAAGTGTTAGACTTTTCTTCTGTTCTCAATAGTGAACGAAAGAAATAAGTTCTATGCAATGACGAGTATGATGGGACAGATAAATTCACTTCGGAATTTGAGACTATGTAAACTAAACAATTCATTGGTTAGAATACAGGGAGAGAATTGGTCTTGCGAGGGGTTACGCTCCCGGTGTGGAAAAAGAGGTCAATTAATAATTTATTCTCAATAATAGATGCGTGCAGCAAGTAGAATGTACTCTGGTAGAGTAAATTCGTGAAGCAATCTAAAATCCCCGTACATTCATATTCATAATGAAATGAACGTGTGTGACTATGCAGTAGCCTCAAATCTCGTTAAATATACTTCCTTTAGTAAATAATGTGTCCCATATAATTCTAATTTGCGTTATGTATTACGCGTTCAAATCATTGTGGGACAGTTAAATCAAAGATACTAAAAATGTGACCAGTCCAGGAACCGTCCAATTTGGATTGATCTTATAACGCTCCATGCGGGGGACACTGCGCTCTTTTTTTACCCTCTTTCCCATAGTAATTCCCTACTATTTAGGAACGCATCTATATTCTCTTATAGCTTCATGCATAGTTCGATTGGCCGGCCATTATTCGAAACAATACGCACCTCGTTACGACATGGATATTGGGATGAACGAGTCATGTTGTCCATGACGGAAATTAATTTCATGGTCAACGCTACATTCTCAGCTAATATTAGATGATCAAAACTAGAAATAAATCTCCCATTATATTGTTACTGAATAATAAATGAGCTGAAGGCGTTTGTAAATCCAAGAAAATGCCCCATATTTTACTCTGTCGATATTACCGAGTACACGAATAAGGAACAGTTATATTTATCTAACAAATATACTAATGCCTTTATTTTCTACACGAGCTCATACTCGTACATTTTTCTTCTAAAAACCTTTATGCTTTGTAGTGCTTCTTCAGAAAATGATTACATAGTAGCTTTGCAAATGAAGTTGCTGAATAAACTTCACGGGTAAAAATGATAGGATTAATTCATCAGTCGGCGAGACATTATGTCGCTACAGTATTTTTACCTTTCCATAATCAAGCTCAATTTACCCTTCCACAATCAAGCTCAATGTACCCATCCATAATCAAGATCAATTTACCATTCCATGATCAAGCTCAATTTACCATTCCACAACCAAGCTCAATTGACCCTTCCATAATCAAGCTCAATTTGCCTTTCCATAATCAAGCTCAATTTACCCATCCACAATCATGCTCAATTTAAACATCCATAATCAAGCTCAATTTACCATTCCATGATCAAGCTCAATTACCCTTCCATGATCAAGCACAATTTATCCTTCCATAATCGAGCTCAATTTACCATTTTACAACCAAGTTCAATTTACCCTTCCATAATCAAGTTCAATTTACCCTTCCATAATCAAGCTCAATTTACCCTTCCATAATCAAGCTCAATTTACCTTTCCCCAATCAAGTTCTGTAGAATTAGAAGTCCCCCTGACAAATGAGACGCCATTTTAAAATATCCACGGAAGCTGAACAATGTTACCGTGGATTTAACAAGGTAAATATTTATTCATGCGCAAATTAACCGTACCAGAAGATTATCCATCCTTTGTATTCAGAGAACTCGAATGTAGCTCAGGAATTTTGCAATCACTTCGTCAGAGTTTTGGTCACGTAACATTTCAGGTCTGATAAAAATGTTTTCTACAATTTCTACGCTGTGATTTCAGTCGTTCAAGATTGCTGATACAAATCCACGGATCACACCTATGCTCACAATCACGTATTCAGCGCAAGATATTGCAATCTCAACAGGTCACTGATTCATAAATGAGGATAGAGAGATCGATGTTGTGTTAGTCCTTAACTTCAACTGGTACCTTCAGGGCCGATGGTCACAAGCTTCAGCGGAGTACTGCTGCACGTTCACCATGAATGTTAGTTGCCTAGCTCTAGTAGAAAGGGTAAAAAATGAAATAAAATAATAAAAGTTCCAGTCCAGTCTCATTCCAATGTCCAAGTTCTTTGAAGTTAACTTCTCTAATTTTACGGCGGAGTTCTTTCTAAATTTATCGCTTCTTTTCTCTCGTGGCAATTTCTGCGCCATGACTGTTTATCCGAATATTTCTTACACAAACAGACACCTGAGGTACATATAATACCGAGGCGATGAAATTACTAAAATTTTGTGAAATTTCTTTCTAGGAGCTCAGCAAATCTCGGAGAAGTAAATGTAGCAACTATAAATTTATTTGATTAAAGATTAAGAAAAGCCTTTGAAGGAAGCCTTATGACCAACAAATGTCACCAGCAATTGACCAGACAGAAACATATATGTGCCGAACTCGGCTATTGGAGTGACGTCATCGTTTTCACGTCTTGTACAGCTGATGTCTAAGACAGTAATATTTCATGCTCGCTTCAGAGAGACTACCTTGGCGTGAGTTGAGAAGCCGTGCTAAGGCACCTTTATGTTGGAGAGCAATTAGCGAAGGCTCTGTTCATTTTCAGCGACTGCATCGAGCCACGATGGATCTTTTGTCAGGAAAGTCCGTTTAATTGCTGGCTAGATACGAAAAATGACCCTCTAGCAGACGCGAGAAGTCGAGAACGGTAAAGAAGTGTCTGAGCGCGGCGAAGATCCTCTCATCTTGAGGACGGCGGGTCTTTCAATAGACCTGAAGAACGAGCTTCTGCTAATAGATGTTGGGACCACGGCAATAGCTAGACTTAACATTTTCCCTCAGCATTTGCTTTAGGACCGTCCACAATCGGCCGTTGTACGAAACCGACAGTGGCTGTGTCTCTGAGGGTCTACAAATTGTTTGCTACCAAATAGTACGTTTAATATCATACCTGTTTAGAAATACATGTTACAGGGCGGGGAACAAATTTAAAAATAATATTTTAAATAGTTATTGTTTTGTAAATACGCTATCTAACCATTTGTACTGGTATCAACAGAGTCCATAATTATTGTTTTGCGATAGCAAATACATCTATTTATTTAATGCATTATATATGAAATTACCCTCGAAACGTGAAACCAGAATTCAAATTCACCAAGCTGAAATACCAAACTCAGACATTCCAAAGTGTCGTAACATTTCAAAATCAACTGTTTTGAAGGAATGGTTTGGAAGACATTTTTCTAAAAATTAACTTCGGACCTCCAAGCAAGATTGAGCGATAGCCCACGTTGCCAATGCCACACAAGCCTGGTGGTGCAGAGATCATCTCCATTGGTTCTAGTCAAAGCAGATGTGGCCACCCTGTCATTCGGATCATAATCCAGTGAGCTTTTCTGCGTGGTCCATACTTGACGCGAGAGCTTTTCGTTCAAGAGTTGACAATTATGTGGAAAATTTTATGGCCAAAGGCTACTTCGCGCGTGGGGAAAAATTTTAGAGAGAATGCTTCATGGCGCAGCTGAAGATTTACGACTCAGATTTGAGGCGGACATTGTAACAATGGCGGTCATTTTGAATAAATCTTGAGCTTTGTTTTTCTTTGTGTTGTTCGTATCTCAATGTACAGGTTTCCCCTGACGTTAATTGTTTCATGACTTCATGAGTTATCTATTTATGAGTTATTCACTTTAATTTGTTTCCGTACTAATGCTCCACCATGTATTAGGAAAATCTAGATTTCAGTGAATAGGATGTTAGTGCCAGCTAAAAAAATTACAGTGCAGTGAACACGCGAATCAAAAACAGTCAGTCGATAAATCTCTAACGATGCCTTGAGAACTAATCTTTTGGCTGACTTTGTCGCATATGAAGTGATGTACCGTATAGGTGAGCTCGCTACGGTTTGCTTTGATCAGCGATTAATTCAGGGTAATGCAGCTTATGGAAGATAACATTTCCTTTTATAAATGACAAAGAGAATCGCATTTAGGAGGATTCACAGACACAAACTTTTGCGCCGTGAGTAAAAATGTTTGCACTCGGTAAAATAAAAAGCTTTCTAAGAAATATTAAAAAACGCTAACACTGCAAAAAGCCTACTCTTCTTAGCACTATGACAGCACCGTTGATGAGTTATTCTCTTGACTAACATGACCTCCTTTCATAACGTTAAGTGATCCGATGGCAGTGCAAAACTCGTGGTAAATTTAATGGGGCCTGTGACAGTTAACGATAAATAGTATTGGGATCCTCCGTCGCAGTGCCTGCATGTAGAAGGATGTTTTGCACGCTTTTAAAAAAATCTCCATCTAATTTGAGGGGTTATTTCGAGGATGCCACTCTGGCGCAGATTTTCTTGAGACACCAACTGCATGGAATCGAACAGGAAAATTTCGGCTTGCAGCAAAGATGGTTATCAAGGTACACACAATGCTCGTCAGCAAGCAATTTCCAAAAGTGCAGCTTCTAGCACCGATGACAGTATCGTAAGATCCTTAATAATAGAATGATTTTAGTGGAGTGCACAGCTCAGTCTTTACAACCTCGGTCTCCTATGCAGACTTGCTGCTCGCGTCCCTTGTGGAGTAGGCCGACACAACAGAGAAGAGAGAAATTTTTAAATTGAGCTGTGAAATAAGTTTAGTGAACGCAATTTTGAGGTTTTAAATACTTGTGTAATTATTTAATGCTATGGAAATTTTTCCGTCAGAAAATTTAATTCTGAAACTATGAAAATATCAAAACACGTAAAACAATTTTACTCTTTGAATTTCCAGTCAGACGCAGTCAAGAAAAAAAAATGCGAATTATCGAAAGCAACAAAAATTTTGTACTATAAGTCGAAAGTATTATCAATACTACATGCATGAGAATAGAATTTATTTTTCTCACTTGCAAGAATATTTTATTGTGAGCTTCAAATCCTCACTCGCAGTGACGTTTGATATTGCCGCCATCGAAATCATGCCTCGTTTCCCAATTGGTTTATTGGCCCCTTCTGATTTTTTTATCTTCGCCATTTCGTTCAAATGTATATTTACGTGCTCATTAAATTTTCGCTGCTAAACTCAGACTTCGCACGTACAAAGAAATTTTCCTTAGAAATAATTGAGAAAAAAGGAATGATACAATTTTTTTTAAAAGGTGTTTCGACAGTTATTCACTCACGGAAATTTTAATACTCTTCGGTGTTTTAGCCTTCCTCCTCATCTCACATGATCTCAGTGTTGCAGTTGCAGGCGGCGTGTGAGGATATAAGTAGGCATGCAGCCTTGCATAAATAGAGTAATTCGAATTTACTTTAGTCATAAAGTCTCATTTCAGTCAAATCAATGATCTTTCTAACATGGCACAAGTGCTAGGCTTACGCACTGCTGGACATAATACAGATAACACATGATGGATTTGAGAACAATGAAGGTCATTGGCAAAAAGCAACTCGTTGGCTGTCAGTTTCGACTTTCCAAAAGTCATGTAAAAATTAATTCGCGTCGATCAACTTATGTGCCGGGTAAACTTATTCCTCCGATAATTTTCTGGAAGATTATTCAAGTGGCAATAAAGCACTTCTTAGAATTTATGATTATCCTGAAGATCACTCACGTTCCATTAGGGCACTTCTTGGAACTCATTAGAGTTTTCCAAATGCATCACTGATACCGTTACCTGCCAGTCGGCGGTACGCTCCAGTGCACATAGGCCTCACGCAATGCATAAAATCATCTCTCGCTTTTTCCATCGCTTTTAGTAGGAATTACACATTTTTCTCTCCTCGCGAGGAAAAACAACTGCTGAGAAAAGCTACAATACGGGAAAAACTAGGCTAGCTCACGGCGGTCGCTGGAGAAAAATTTCAATGAATTATGCACAACACTGGAAACAGAAAGCCGCTCCCTCGTAGCGAACATGCGGAGCCTGAGGCTTTTTAAGATAATGAATATGCATTATTACCTGGTTTAAAATACAGTGAGGCTGTAGAAGCACGAGTGCGCAGTGCAGGTATAACATTGTTTTCATAATCTTCGACGAGCATGTGCAGGCTTTAAAAATACATTAAGCCTTGCGCCTTGAAATGCTCAACTCCCATCACTCATCTGGATGGAAAAACTTGCTTCATAGAAAAGTTGAGGGAAACCAAGTATTTGTTTGAATTCATTAGAGGATTTTTTAGAGTGTAGTGCATTACATTCCGTATGCTTTCAGAAGGCGACTACGATGGGATGTCTGACCCTGTGCTCTGATTATGCATTTATGAGCTGAGAAGTGCGTCACTCTCAATGCTGCTCTGAAATTTTTCTCCTGGAAAATCTGCTTTTGAGTCGATGAAGTACTGCAACATTTGGAGTCTGACACCTTTGTGGCTCAACATTATACCCGCGGTAAACAAAGTTTTGCAAACACGCACCAAAATATTGAATGTAATTTACTTTTGTGGGTAGCATATGGTTATAGGGTTTGTGTGTATGGAAAAACATTCACAGAATAAATAAGTGTAAATGTTAGAAATCAATCGATGGTGAGTGACTAGGTACAAGGCTCTTTGATTAGAAAATCGCGAGATAGAGCAAGCGGGAATGTTGTGAAGATTATGCGAAGGACGCATTTAGTTGAGCAGATTCAAAGAAAAATGAGCTTGGAAATGAGTTTACGTACTATAAGGTACAGGAAATTCGTATTAAAAACGGTCGAATGCTCGTCATGATAGAAAAGTTGAAAGGCACAGAAAATGTAAAACTCATGGTGATATTAGACAACTAATACACAGCCAGAACTGTTCAAACAGGAATGAAAAGAGAATTTGTTCTCGGTGAAATATGGGCCGCTACCATTGATTCTGAAGAAAAGACTTAAAAATAATTTTGCATAAGCGTTTCATTGCAAATTCATTTCGATGCAGGAAAACAGATTTCACTTCGTTCTAGTTTACTTGCAGTCATCGAATAAAACTCGAAATTGTTTACAGTTGAATAATATGTGAGAACTTCTACCCATACGATAATAATTCAATTCAAATGAATTTCTCTCGGGCGAACAAGAAACTAGAACAACTGCTGGACGCCAATTAACTTCAAGTTGAGAATATATCTTATTAATTTGCAGCGAGATTCGTTGCGTACAAGATACTAACGAATTCATCAAAATTAATCAGTGACAGACTGCAAAGCTGCGGTTAGCATTGAAAAACGGTAGAGAAAAATGACAGCGATCATAACAGTAGGGCTCTAATTTATTTATAGGCGGATGGAAGCTTATCAGAGATATTTTGCAGCAGATATTTCTACCAGATATGTCTAAAACGTACCATACACTCGGATGGAAAGCCAAATTTCCATCCCAGTGCTATCGAGGAGAAATTGAAGATGTTCATCACAACGAAGATGAATAGTTCGTTGGACCGTGGTCTGCACTCCGGCGCTCCTAGAAACACATTCCTGCAGGTCGTGTTTGTGTTCTCTGTTGCAGACCAGGAAACAAGAATAAGCACAAACTCTTTAGTATCTCTGATCATTTTTGTGTGAGAATAAAACAATGAGCAGGATAAATTTATAGAAGACCAAAGACTTTTAAATATACGAAGTGGAGTAAAAGAGTTAACATATGAAATACAGAGCCTGGGCACCAGTATCTGCCCTATTTGATTTGGGATGTATTTTGAAAATTTCAATCTTGGGCTTGGGGGGAAAAGTAAAGATAATACAGAGAACAAATACATACGTCCAGGCACTGCACGTAGTCTGGGTTTACTGGTACGCTTCGGTTTTGGCGAGAAGTATTCCTGCAATGAGCTCGTAAGTTCGTTCGAAGACTTCACCGACTCTGCAAGGTGCAGTGACGGGCGTTGATGTGCTTGTGTTCAGCGTACACACACCGAAATCTTCGCAGTTGTCATTATAAATAATCAAGGATGACAACGAAGGTAAATGTTCGTTATCTGTAACAGAGAATATTAACTCCCTCTCAAGCTAATAAGAGCAAGAAAATGAATTAACTCATCTTATGGCTAAAAATGAGCGCCTGATTAGAGATAGATACGAGTCCCGTTATTTCCCCATTTCTCCTGACTTTGGGCTTTCTAGCTAATTGAAAATATGCAGGTGCTCACAAGCACCGGCCTAATTACGCTCCAATGCTCATATTTTTGGGTACTCTCAACCAACTCGAACTGCGTCGTAATGTGAGAGGTACACTGAGGACACCATAGCTGTTTAGTGCTGGTGTAAGTAACTACAGGGTCAGCAGAAATAATTCCCACATTTTAAAGGGCTCCAAATGTGTATTAGCCACAACTGCCACCATTAGGACGATGTTGTTTTTAAAGCCTAGTGTAAAAAACTTTTTTAAATCTTAATTTAGCGCATGAAATTTTTAGTGTTACTTCGATCTATTTTTTTGCATCCGCGTTCTAAACGTGGGAGTTGTTCCAGCTTCACCTCGTCCAAGTACATGCATAGGGGCGGGCACTCGCGGAGGCAGGGCTGACGGCGTAATTGTTCTGTCACAAATAACGATGCCAATTCCAGCTGTGCTGAGTCCTAAAAATACGCAAGTCCACGTGGCTCTGAATTTAATGTATCTACAACGTCGAAGTCGGTCAGCAACTGAGCTTTATTCGCTGTATTTAGCTTAGAAGAGATCTAATTATGAAAGCAAGTCATTGATTGTTACGGTGAAGTCCTTACCCGATCCCTCATAGAGAATAACACATACTGATAATTTAATTTTTGCTAAGGATAACTTTAAATGGTCGAACACATGTAAAATGCAAATGTTTTTAGCCTAAAAAATGTAAGAAGTATTTAGTATGCGTACAAAAAATTACAAGGGTGAAGAATGAGGTAAAATTGTATCCTATGTGACCAACGCTTTTAATTCTCATTGAAAAATCTGCCTAATGCCAAACATCTAGAATCCCCCGAAGAACACACCGTTTAACTGCAGCTCGTTTGAATCCACGTCTAACCTGCAATTATTTTATTCAGGAACCAGAAGACTATTATAGCCGAGCGTTATTGCTTTAGCAACTGAGCGTAAAACCACAGGCGTAATCAATTCAGCCGCGAGCGGTAGGGGACAACTGCGATTGCCACTACGTCCCGACGCACTCTAGAGCACAAACAGTGGCGAGAATATTACATTAGATTATTAGTTAGTTGAACCCGGGAATGATAACCTTAACACGTTCCCCGTGCATTGGGCCACCCGTGTACCAATGAGTTAATTCCTTCCATTGTTGCGTAAAGGTTTACTTTTAAGTTCACACTCAAATTTTGATTGTGTTTAAAGAAAACGCTCATTTTTGAATAATTAAAATAATTAAACTTGTTAATCTGAGTAAAAAGAAAAATCAAACAAGAAGGAAACATGTATAACTTCAAAAACTACAAAGCATGAGAAAACTAAAATTAAAGGGTTAATTCAAGGTTTAATAGCTCTCTAACCACGTGCAGTGTGACCCAAAGAGAGTGAAAATATGGGAATACAGACTTTAGAAAACCTGAAATCTATGCATAGGTGTGTTTCCACGCAAGATTCCCTGCGCATAGAAGCAGCAACGTATAAGAGAAGAGGATGAAAAGATAAAGAATAATCACGGAAGAAAGCAAAAAAATGGAAAGATGCAAAGTGGGCACGACAGAGAGAAGTCCTGAAGACCTAGCCAAAGGGGCGGTAACCGAACGAGCGGTTCCAATGACATTCCTTCCTGATAGAGCTCAAGAATACTTCGTACGTTCTAAATAACATCGTTCTATGGCCCACGATACGATAATCATTTACAACATACCTGCATGAACCACTAACCCATTTCTGGTGTGCGAGTTCCAAGGAAATACTTGAAGTTTTGAACATGTTTATACTCGTACATAGTCTCCACTGGTTTTCACGACTTTCACAGCATATACATCGTGGGCACTGCTTACAAGCAACAAAAAAAGCACCACAGCGACCAAATTTTAACGTGCAACTAAATCGACCCCATTTTTGGAAGATCTACTTGTAGTCCTGCCGTATGAAATGGATTAAATAAATTAGGTAACTTGGCTTGCAAGCGATTCCTCTGGTACACTAGCGACGCTCTATGCCCATACCGAACTATGACAGCACTACTCTGCTGCACTAGCGACGCTCGATGCCCATACCGAGCTATGACAGCACTACTCTGCTGCACTAGCGATGCTCGATAGCCATATGGATCTATTTCCACGGACGCCAAACACCTGGAGGGTGAATGCTGAATGAGACGACGTGGGGTCATCACGGGCTTGCATCACTACGCTACCAGCTGCATGTGGTTATCGTTGTATTGCATCTAGGCTTGTCAAAACTTCAAAGCCTTATATTCCTGTAGCGTAAAGGAACAAAGAAACCATCCAGGACAATCTATTTTGTGCTACTGAAATAACCGGAATTAACATAAACCGTTTTTTAGCAGTTTAAAGCATTGTTGTTTCCCTTTAGTACCTATCACTTTCCTTTGCATGCTTGTTCAATGCCGCACACAAGGAAGTACGCCTATCGAGAGCTGCTCAGCGGACGGAAAAACAATACTTGAAACTTTTCCGTGCAATTTGCGTGGGCTCTGTACGTTTAATGCGAAGATCTTCAGAATGAAATATGCAGTTATCACGAGTTTTATTATATTCCTCTGGGGAACTATTGGCATAAAAATTTATGCGTGCGAGCTTCTTAATATATTACATAATGATGCTTCACTGGGATTCATGATGCTCTCAAGCTACTCGTCAGCTCTCGGAATGGCTCGATGAGAGTCATCATTAACACGAGTGTCTTTATTTGCATGCATCAAATAGCTTTCGCTTCCGTGAGAAAATGATCATACAAGGTGATTTATTGGACATGAACGCTGTGCCCGATGGATTAATATATGAACAAATGACAAAGTTAAGTGCGATACTTAAAGTTAGGGCCAACATTACATGTAATACGCCCACAGTCCTATTTCACCAGATGCAATTTATCACGTTTCGACTGATGAAACGACAATGTAATATTCATATTATCCTAATCATGAACGCAGGAACTGAATGTAAACAAGACCATATTGCGAGCCGTTCTGAAATAAAACTGCCACGTTCAGAACTCGCATCACTCGCGTCGAGCCTCTTTTCCAGACATGGAACTTGAAATCGTTTACACGCTTCCTGCAATCTTTGCTGGGGGATTCAGCGTTCTAGCGTTTCTTCATCCACCGACGGTTGATTGCTTCATGGAAGTTCGCAAGCTCATCTCGAGCGAAGAGGAAGTTTGGCAGTCTCTCGAATTGGCTAGTAAAATAGTCGTATATATCTTTTTCACATTCGGTGACCCCTTGGAGACAGGGAGTTTCGGGGCCTTGCGCGCCGAGTTGTAGTCTTGGTCATAGGCGCGCTTTGTTGACTCAGTTTAACTGAACGCCAAGGTTTTAGAAAATTAGAGGCAGTAATTATCATCATGTGATGTCAAGGCTTCAGAAACGAGACAACGGGGAGAGTTCTCAAGTGTGTGTAATTTCTATCATAAATAGACACCCCGAAACTTCAGGAGAAAAATCGTCGGGCACACCTTTGAACACATTTAGCAACGTACCCAGCTGAAAAGTGAGGCTGGAATTTTTGAAGTTAGTCTGAAAAATGCTGCTTAATATTTTAATTCGAAGGTGAATTTTGTTTTCACAGTAATTTTATGGAGTAAACACAAATGAGTCTCGTTAGAGACTAGATAAATTGTATTTTTTGACTTCCAATGATTCTGAAATTCTCGAGGGCGTCTCCTCTGCTCTGCACATAAATTCTGTACAAATTAGATAGTTTATTTTGCCTGTAGATTTGGAGCAATAAAATATGCCGCCATTTGCTAGTAAATAACAAATTTAAAACTACTGCCATAAACAAAAACTTTTGTTCAGAAAAAGAGGTTCTTCTACTTACATGATTATTTTCTTTAGCTCATGAACATGGCAAATGAGAAATAATAAACTTGAAAAAAAACTGGAGCAGTCCGAGAGTAGACTTGGAGCGTGTAATTGCTCCCGAGTTGCACTCTGGGTATTGAGAGCAAAAAGTCAGGAAAATGGGATTTTTACTGAAAGCTTCCTCGGAGTCTGGCCGTCATTAATTTTGGTGCGCAATTTTGAACAAGTCATAGCAAAGGAAGAAGGAAAAATGGGGATTTGAGTACAATTTTCAGTTCTATATACCATCCAATAGCTCTAAATACTGCGCTATTGATTTTTTAATAATTTATTATTCTTTCTAAAAAATTATTTATAGCCTTGAAGAGAAGAGTGTATTATTATATTCAAGACAGTAATAAATACAAATTTACAAATATGCACCAGCGTAAATGATATAATTTTAAATTCGACGATGCACTAAATCAGTTTCCATTTGAAATCCCAATTCTAAAGAAAGAAAACATTTTGCTAGAAGTCTTATTGCAGGCGTCTTCGTGTTGAATAGCAGATATTTTAAAGTCAACTTTTCACTTTAGTGCTGAAAAGTATTTCCTTCATAGGTTTTTAAGGCAATGCAGACGAGAAAAAGTCCTTTTGTCAAGTCTTCAGTAATTTTGTTCAGCGAGTGCAGCTTCTAGTTGTCTTGTTGCTAATTCGATCCAAATTGAATTCGTAATCCAATTGGGCACACACAAAATACTTATACAGCTCCGGTGACAGTGACAGCCTTTGGTGACCAACTCGCCCTAATGCCAGTAATTGGAAGGGGCCGCCAGTACAAAGAAAGCTCAGCGCTCCGCAGAGCGCCAGCTCCTCAGGAGTCCCAAGGCGTCTAAACACAAGACGCTAACTTTCTAAAGATGAACACTTCAAGGCCGGCAAAGAGAGCGCCCTGGATTCTCAAACTCTGAATATTTCAAGTTTTTTTTGAGTAAGGTCCTCGGTCCACGCCATTTTATTTTGGAAAATTACTCAAATGGAGTGTTCAAAGTGTAAGCAGTCCATTTGATAGAACTGCTTTGCTGCTGTTGCGTTTTTCATTTTCATGCATGCGATATCCACCCACCTTTACACGTAAAGGTTACTCGCTCATTCCTATCACGCTTCCAAAACGAGCACAGTTCATGAAGCTGATTTTCTTGGCATCAGTTGTCAGCGAAATGCAGTACTACAGCTATGACTGCGGACTTTGTTTGGGGCTAACGTATTTAATGACACTAGAGTTAGATAAGCAAGTCTTGCAGGGTTTCATGCAGGTAGGACCAAGTGCAGTGTTGGCGAACTTTATGTAAAATAAACAGAAATTAGGCTTTTGACTTCGTCGGGCTACCATGGTATCTGCCCCACGTTTTGTAAACCCTTAAAACGAATTTGAATTTTTGAGTTTTTTTGTGAAATGTACGAAGTATCATTTATAGAATAATGTCCCTAAAAAGATCTTCAGAAAACGTAGTCTTAGTATGAAACAGTGCTTTCATAACTCACAGAATAATTTTGCACTGCCATTTTCTTTTCGTCGGTTCACAGGAAAATGAGAGCACCGAAATTTAGGTTTAAACAAAAGACGAGCGGCAAAACCGAGCAAATGAAGCAAGTTTTCAGACTAATATCGTGTTAAAGTTTTGGTTACCATCTCCCCATGATTATCATACGATTTTATGTGCACTGCCAGAGTACATTTTCAAATTCATATCAACTCAGTCTTGAACTTAGACTGGATTAAAGATAGTGTCTGTTTTCCTTGCCTGTTCTTCATAACAAAAAACTTATTTTCCCAAGTGTGCTATTTTCAGTGATATACATATTTTTTCCTAATTAACTTCCAACGCACTCTGCACCAGCGTACCGATCATGACACCGAATCTCTGCTCTGTTGAGCCAGAAGAAGCCTCGCTGGCTTGTGCAATGATTCCTAAGACGACTTGTTCTCTCTAACATTGTCATCTACAACAAATGACTTGCCTCACGGGTAATAATTTTCGGGCTATCAGATAATACTCAAGGAGAAGGGAAGATGGATTCTTATTCCAACCCATCGTGCCAGCCCACGGGATTTCATAGAAAATTTGAATTCAAATTACAGTTGCTGAAGACACCACCTTTTGAAATAACAAAACAGACGCCAACAAAGTGACCATCCGGGATTCGCATTTTCAAAATAATAACTTAAGATCGACCAAACAGCATTAAGTATTTGTAATAATGATATTTTTAGAAGCTTGTTTACAGGGTCTAGCAAGATCTCTCTTTAGAGGGTGCACTTGACGAGCTGTAGGGATTTTGGCAATCAGTTGTGCAGCTGTCAGCAGCTTATTACAAAGCTCTGAATATCTGACCGGGGAGGGGGCTTTAGAAAAGAGGCCATGGCCACAATTGTGCAGCATATAGAATACCTAGATTGTCTGGATGAAGGATTCGGCGATTGATGAAGCCGAGGCACAGGAGGCCAACAAAGGAATGGGAGCTTGTAAATCTCTAAGAATGGATGGAACAGCCCTGGGGGTGCATTATGGTTCAGTGTCCGTGATTGAGAGAGCTGTCTGAGTGCTGAATCTATATTGCGGCAAGAACTTCGCTTTTTCATTAGTGTTGCGTGTGCTTCCTAATGTTTTATTTCAGCAAAGCAGATGTGCATGAATTTGACAGTGGTTTTGTTCGGTCTGATTTAACGAAAGTTCACGCCCGGATGCTGCCATCTTCAAATTCAAATTAGGTCTTCAACTCATAATTTTGACAGTCAACAGACAGAGCTTCAGGCGGTGCAGCTCTATACACGTTTTCAACGGATCGTGGTACTTATCTGAACCACAATTAAAATTTTAATCAAAATCTGAATTCAACGGACACGAAAATGCCATTTCTCATATTTTTTCCAGTGGTAACTTCATAGTTAACCCGAAATTTTACTCTCTTAAATCAAAGTCTTAAATATCGATCCTAAATATTTTAGTCATATAAATAAAATAACGAAAGTGAGGTCAAGTAACTTCTGTCCGTTGCTGTGTCAAGCTGTGGAAGAAGCAAAGCGTCACTTCAGAAGATGTAAAAAGATTAACACTGCGAATAGAAAGAATAAACGACAACCTCTGTAATGCGAAGCGGTAAATCATATATTTCTTCCAGAGATGCAGAATTCAAGAGAAAGGCCAGGACATTTGACTCGTATCTGACTCTTGCGAATCGTTTTACTGACTCTACAATGAGTAGCTAGAAAGACCACCAGGAACACTGAAGTCTTCCTGGCTCAGTGATGAGGACAGACACGATCATTCGGCCCGGCAGCTCTCCTCACTGGGAGAAGACCATTTGGCTACAAGGAATTACTCTTTCCAGTGCTGATGGTGGTAGTTAAATGGATTCGCAATGCGTGCAGGAAAATAAAGAATAAATTTTGCGGTTTAAGTGTTGATGTGTGCAGAGCAGGCATTGCGCAGGATAGACGGAACAAGGACAAAGGGAAAAGGCATCAGGGAACATGGTGGAGAGCAATGCAGAGTTTCCATCACGGAAGCTGCACCGTGAGTGAAGAGCTTGGCAACAGTGGGAATGAACTGCGCAGCGTGAATCCACAGAGACAGGGTTTTATTACGCCCTTTTGAATGTCTATTGCACGCTGGATAATATGGAAGAACTGTAATTTAAAATTGGTACGAAATATAGAACTAACTGGTCTATTTTTCGGAAATCTCGTACGGGGCATCGAAAACCTAGGAAGAGATACTTATGAAGACAAACGTTTCAGAGTGCACCGATGCCGGTGATGCTTGATAAACTCAAGTTTTGAATTTTCTTTCAATTCAGCACTTGTGATGAAATCCGTGTAATCCGAACCATTAGTTAATAAAATCCCCCTACGTCGTCCTCCCTCTCATGTTTGTTTGGAATATTAAAGGGGACATCTGGATCGGATGATGCTGGGAGAGCACCTCTTTGTTTACAAATATGTCACCTTTGAGACATTATCGGGGCTAAAGCCATTAAGTGGCATCATTCAACTGAAGTAAATTTGAAAAAATGGCTAAGTGCCGCCAATTTTGAATTTGTTAATGTAAATTTATGTTTTAATTGA
>VOMN01062320.1:0-48018 GCA_014899125.1 Orchestia grillus
CGGATACGCGAAGGCACACCATGCACACAAAGCGGCGGCACCCCATTGTGGCCCGGGCCTGAAGGCCCAAACATCTTCACGGTATTCAAGGTATACAAGCGAGTCGATTAGGGATCTTAAAACTCTACGGAAATAACACCAAATATTTAACTATAAAATTTTTAACACAAATTCCATTAGCGAAAATTAAATGTAACATTGCAACAACTCGTCAAAAGTTTACGAAATAAATGAAGTAGATGTGTTATAAAACTTAATTTAACACCAAGCTCCTATCCAAAAAACAGATTAATAACTCAGGAACTAATTGATATAAAAGAATCAAGTAAGTACATAGTAATAGTGTATGTTTTTAAATTAAGTTTTATAATACAATTACTTCATTTATTTAGTAAGCTTTTGACAAGTTGTTTCAGCGTTACAGTTAATTTTCACTAATAGAATTTGTGTTAAAAATGTTACTGTATAGTTAAATATTTGGTGCTATTACCGTAGAGTTTTAAGATCCGTAATTGACTCTCTTGTATATCTTGAATATCTTGAAGATGTTTTGGCCTTCAGGCCGGGCTACACTCACTTCCTTGAACAGTCTCGTGTCGTCAGCAGAAAAGGAAGAGGAAGTATAAGTTTCATGGACTACACGCAAAATTTTTCCAAAGTTTGTGAATCATTTGGATTACATTTGAGGTTTCTATCTACTGTATTTTACAGAAACAAACTCAACAGCATATATTTTTACGCATTCATATTTTCAACAATTTATCTTCATTAGTTCAAGAATTACAACCCCTTACCTTCGACCTGTTTTTGTGCTTCACTCTGTGCACAGACTAAGTCTATAACCTAGTTTTATGCAGCTAATGGTAATTAAAAATGTTGATGGACGTAAAAACCTTAAATACAATTTCAAGTTCAGGACGCATTTAGGTGCTAGCCAACTCTTAACATACTCAAGAAACAAAAATTAAAATGGGAGTTATCATACCTCTTGATGTAAAATTAGGAAGCCACTAGGTTGTGCTTTGTTAAACACAAAAAACGATCGTAGTATGAATGTGTCGCGAACTTTATCGAATTACGAATTATAGTCAATGAATAAACAATAAGTGTTTATTCTCAATGAATTTTGAAGTACATGGAAAGCTTGGAGGAGTAAAGAAATCATTTACAGCCCTTAAATTGCTTAAATTTTTAATTTAAGTCTCGTACAGCAGTGCAAGGCTTGGCCCACTGAGGAGGATCTGCCAGACTATCCTCAAAATTTCCTTCCAAATCTGCACGGAACTTAAGAGTTTCCCCTGGCAGCGATGGTGGACCTGGGAAAACGGTTCGTCGTAAGTGGAGTGGTGGTTCGGGAGTGTAGAGACGGTTCGTCGTAAGTGAAGAGAGGGTTCTAGAGTGTAGAGACGGTTCGTCGTAAGTGAAGAGAGGGTTCGGGAGTGTAGAGACGGCAGATGCAGGTAGTCCTCGATATGTGCCTCACTTCTCTCTGCACAAATTGAGTTCAGTTGAAAGTTTTCAGCCCTAAGAATTCAAAATTTGTGCTGCTGAGTCCAGAACACGTATTTCGAACTCACGGTGCACGAAATTTTGAGTACAATCAAATTGTATTATACATAACCCGTTGACGACATCACGTACGTCGAGGGCTACCTGTATACTTGACGAGCGTTTAAATGAAGCGGAAGTGTTACTTTGATGTTCATCGACAGTAAACTTGAGTCACGCATCCCTTTGATGCAAAGTTCGTAGTGAAGCTTAACATTCCTGGAGCTATAACGTTCAGATAAGCCGCGCAAGTCTTCTCCGTTGCTGGAGATCAATTTAAGGTTAAAATGCTGACTTGGGAGCTGCTAATCTAATTAGAATTCTATTAAATCTAATTTCAATGGCAAATCCATCGAAAAATTAAGCATCCCACCACCCGCAATATTTACAGTGCAGCTAATGTTCTCAGCACTCACGGGATGGTGCTTTACAGAACAGCGTCTATTTCATTACGCTGTATGATCCCAGCGCGGTTGTGTAGAATACTAGCACCGTATTGCTACATTCTGGACAGACAATATAAAGCTGAATATTTATTATGCAGTATTGTTATATATAAAAAATTTTGATAAATGGTACCTAAGCTGATCGTCACCAGCAAAGAGTTTCATAAGCCTAAAATCCCTAGTTCAATATTGAGCCCATTTCCATCCATCCCGATTCTTCAGATCGGTATTGTGCGTGCCATATTCTCGAAGCTTGTTGTTACGCAACCAGAAATTAGAAGGTTACATTCCAAGTCTAGTGTTTTGGAAGCAAATGTTTCCAGCAGAGCAATATTTAAAATTATAGTTGCCGTTGCAGCAGTCGTGAAGAACAACACATATTTCGAGTCTGGTGTTGTCAGGCAAATATTTTCAGGAGAATAATCATAAAATTTAATACTTTTAGGGTAATGAACTTAAATTCAAAATTTTCAGAGCAGTGGTCTTCAAGCGCAATATCTTCGATATAAAAATATATAATCTTATCATTTTCAGTACAACAAACTGAAATATACTATTTTTAACTTAGTGATTTTCAGTTTAATATTTTCACTTCATTATTTTGAGGGCATAATATTTTCAAGCAGTTCTTTTCATGTTCCACTTTTTAAACACATTAACTTGTGTTCAATTTATGAGCTTTAGAATTCAGCAGCATGCTTCAAGCTGAACATGAACAAACATTAACATTCATGGTTAACGTCGTCGAAACAATAAACGTTGAGCTCAATATTTCCAATGCAGTAATCTTAGAGCCTTACATTCGGTCGTACGGATTTATAATAAATTCCAATACAGACTCACGTATGTACATTGCATATATGCTCCGTTTCCCTCCGGCCCGCAGGCATCAGAGCTCTGCCACTGCTCTGCAAAATTTCTGCGTCTGATTTATGAATGTCGACATGAGGTGTGAAGGCCATAATCCTGATGTTTGTTCTCGGGAGCACCGGATAAGAATATTAATTCAGCTCATGGTTTTGCAGTAAATGGAGACAGAAGTAAAGCAAATTGTTAGAAAATTCTATTGTATTATATATCTGTTTTTCGTTCATTTTTGAGAACGTTAGTCCGTTTTATGACGCCTGAAAAGTCGTTTGGCTTCTGATCTATAATTTTAGTAACCGTAGTTTCTAGAATTACAAAAATGATCTCATTATTACAAACCGTTGCCTTGAAAACATCTGTAAATAAGCTCCAGCGTTGCTGTTGTCTTCCATCCCTCAGAAGCTTATTCTGTAACACAAAAAATTGAAATCGGTAGCGTCGATGAACGAAATGGTTGCAAACATTTCAATTGTAAAAAAATTTGAAGCTCTTTGCAAGCTTTCTGAAGTGAAATCTAATCTGAAGAAAGACCGTCGTGTATGATTTTATTCATTTATAGATTTGGGTGCCGGTAACAGCCTGACGTCATCGGACCTCCTGGAGGTCACGGACATCTCCGCTGGGGAATACCGTCGGATTCGAAAATATATACATTTAACTACAGTTATTTTCAGCTGATGGTGTGATTAGTTGGCAAGAATCATCATGATAACATACGTACGTGCATGACTACCGTATATTAAAAAAAAGGAAACACGGTGTGGTATAATAGTCAAAGAAAATTGAGAGGTGAAGCATTATAGGAAGGAATAAATTAAATGTTTCAAAAAAGAAAGAATATTTTAAGCATAAAAAATATAAAAACAACTCAAATAATAAATGCCACGAAACAGAGATGATGTAGTTTACATCATAAATTTTTTTCCAGTGAAGACAATAAATTTTTTTTCACAATGATGCAAACGCTCTCTTTGTATCATAGAAAGGGCACAGAAATTCCGTTTTCCACCACGATAAAAACAATAACTTTCATTTTATCCTAATTACGATCGGGAATCGTCAAAAATTCTGCAGCAAACTTGGAGAGCCGAAGTGCCAAGCGCTGCGTCTGCATCACGTGGTGCTCCACGCGGTGCATGTCAGAAATATGAATGTTACATATTTTCTCGTCACAGTGCACGGCTCGGTCCAATAACGCCCGTGCATCTCACGTGCATGAAAGGAGATGAACTAGACCCTCGAGCCGACGTAGTAATATCTTCAGGGTGTGAACACATCGCCTCTGATCGCTGCCAGAAGCTAGGCATGATTGGCAGACCGTAGGCTCTAAGCGGATATTACGCTTGGAAATTGACGTCTTGTGCGCAGTTTGCGTCATTATTTGCCCTGCGACTGACAAAATAACGGAAAGTGGAAGCTGGGCCATGACGGGAATACGGTCGCTTCATAGAATATGGAACACGTCAGGGTGTCAGTGTACATTGTATCATAAGGCGGGTGGTAATATTGAAATGAATCGCGAGGTAATCACTGAAGGGAAATGTGTCAAACATTCAGTCATGTTGACTCGCTGAGCCTTGGACTAAATATTTCCACATACTACTTTAAAAAATGATGCAACACAATAGCTAACGTTTTTGAAAAGCGAAACTATTTTGAGATCATATTCACCGAATCATTTACGATCACGTCAACAGAGGTAATAACTATGATATTGCCTGTACTAATTGAAAACGTGGCTGAGGCGAACACCTTCACCACAATTCGCTATTGTGATCTCTTGAGCTCGTCTACGAAATATGGTGCGTTATTAACGGTGTTTCAGATCAGTTATTTTTTTGGGGTCCCGATGTCACATCTGAAAAAATGGTGCACTGGCATAGCAGATTGGAGGAAGACATCACATAAATACATTTTGCATGGCTTTGAATACTTGAACGGATTTCAGAATTTCTCCTCGTATAATTTTACTTAATCCGAGCAAA
This sequence comes from Orchestia grillus, assembly GCA_014899125.1. Taxonomy (NCBI): domain Eukaryota; kingdom Metazoa; phylum Arthropoda; class Malacostraca; order Amphipoda; family Talitridae; genus Orchestia; species Orchestia grillus. The sequence continues at coordinate 4,847 of VOMN01062320.1, forward strand.
AACGTGGTAAAATATCCACCCAAGATATAAACTGTGCATCAGGCTTCATTTGAGTCCTGAGAATTTTAAGTCCTCCTGAGAGAGTTCATTTTATGGAAAGTATGAACACAGAGCGAAGGGATGCATAAGTTCAGTCAGTCCCTCCAATACAAGAGAAGTTTCGGGAAAAATTTAATTTTCTATTAAGTTTCCGAGGGAAGTCAACGGAGGGAGTAGAGGGAAGCTGAATTAATGGGAAAATCAAGTAGATGGAATTAGACGGAAAAAGCCGTTGATGAAGACAGAAAATGATGTAGATAGAATTTGAAGGGAAGGAGAGTTAAGAAACAAGGTGAATGAAGCTCAGACCTGATGAATCTGAGAAAAGATGAAGTATGGAAACATGAAGCAAAGGGGATTAAAGGGAAAAAATATAACCAACACGTTGAAAAAGATGTAAGAAACAGGATGCCAAAGAAAAGATGAGGGAAGGAAACTTCAAGACGAAGAATTTTTATCTTTCTGAAAATAATAATGCAGTACAATAATAATGACATGGGATAGTAAATGTAAGCATTCCGATGAAGACGTAATAAAAATTGATAGTAAGTAAAGTAATAAAACACGTAAGCTAATCATGAAATTAAAGTTTTTTGAAGTAAGGGGGGGGAGAGGGAAGCATCCTTCGTCGCCCAAAGTGACAGAAAAAATCGACATAAATCTATGGTATTTTTTCATCAAGTCAATCAACGCTACTCGTGCGGTGCTCCCAGAGCCTGTATCCTCCCCTCCCTCTGTGGTGCGTCTCTGCAGTGAGGACATCGACACTTGTTCTGGTCGCCAGCTCTCTGTTGGTCAGGTAGGTCTAAGGGCGCTCAGCTTTCTCATGGTGTTTCTTCGTTATGATGCAGCCTTTCGACGCTGAAAAAACACGGTAAGTTTGAAGGTGTGAACTTCATCAAGCATTTTTCAAGTGCAGAAAATTCGGAGGATGAAAATGCACCTGGCCGTCTTTACTTGGTTTTCCCTCGAAATGAATTAGTTGTTTATGAAGTGAGGTGGTAGAGCGTGACCCTAGCAGCGTGTCCAGAGGGTGGTCCCTGTGCTGCGAAGTTTAAAATATTAAAAATTAAATGATCTGCTTTCTGCTTTCAAAGTATTTCAAACCGAAATATTTCCACAGGTATCGGCCCTAATCTCTGTTTTTAGAGCGGAATGTGCATCACGATTCCTTAAGTCCTAAACTTTTAAGATACTTCCAAAGACTGATAATTTTGTTGTAGTATGTCACGACGGTCGAAATTTTCTACTAAAAGGGCGGATATTATTTAATTTTTTATTCAGGCTCAGTTGTGTTTCAGATACAACAAACTCCTACAAAAATAGAAAAAATACACCATACGGTCAAATGAAACAAAATACTCCTAGACAAGGGGACAGCGAAAAATAAATCCTTCGAATTTATTTTTCAATATTCCAGTACCGTCGCTTAGACGTGCCTTCAATCGTGACAGAAATAATATGGATGAAGTTTTGACCAGAAAACAACATCAGTTAAATAGGGTGTATTGAGCAAAAAAAATTCATACTGTTATTTACGCTACTCATTCCGTAGCGCGGCTTGTGAACGCCAACGCAATTTAGTTCAACATTAATAGAGTGCAGTGAGATAATTTTCCGATTCGAAAAGAAAGTAAGATAAATAATTTTCAGATATTAATTTAATTCGGCTTTTGTATTTTAGGAATTGATTTGAAGATTTAAACCTCCCTTCGCCCAGGTGCGTTCCTTCAGTGTCGGTACACTGCAATGCTCGATTTCTGTAGTTCCTCTCCACTCTTTTAAGTATAGCAATCGGAATATCGGTTATTGTTTGGGGGTTTTTAGGCTAAGTTAGTCCAAGGTCTTGGGACGATCTGTATTCACAGTGGATATAAGATAGCCCTTTAGAAATTGTACGGACCCCAATGGGGCAAACCCGCCGGTCACTACTGACCGCCTCTCACGGGACAAGAGGCACCCGTCCAAGCGTTCCCGCCAACTGCCATTGCACATCGCGCAGTGTGTGACGTGGCGTCATCCTGCTCCTTCATTTGCTTACAAAATAGAGCCGAAAATTTTTTGCGCCACCGCCGACTCGCACGGATGAAAATTGAAATGATTGTGAAGAATTCGCCTCACACTGCGGTCGGAAATGTCCAGGGCAACAGGATGTTTGTGCGCCGAGCGAAGGGACCGCACTAGTGATAACCTCACCACTTCACTGTGTCTAGGGTGATCTAATGATCGGTTCATCTCTTATGGGTCGTAAAACTCTACTTTCACTTCTCCTGAATGTGTTCATCCAGGGAAAAATCGATTGCAGGCCAGGAGCAGAATCCGAGGGGACAAGAATAGAGAGTACCATCATGGAGCGGATATCTCTGGGTGGAAATCATGGAAAGACCATTTCAAAAGTAGCACGCGTTGTTCCGTGCTCCAACGTATGACGGTTGTTTCCCCGAGGTAAATAAGACATTGAAAACTAGTCTTTCGAATGAGATTACTTTAACATCGCTTAAAAAAGCGCCACCGCTGTTGAAAGGCAAATGTTAATTAGCAAATTATCTTGCTGCACTCAGTACAAGAATGTAAGAATGTTTCTAGAAGAAGACTATGAAATCCACAAATAAACCAGAAAAGATGCATTCTAGAGCTAATTTCAGTTCAGTGAACATCAGATCAATTATAAAAAACTTTGAGACGAAAGGACGAGGCAAAACTAATCTATACAAATAAAGCGACAGGCGAAGCGACAGGTTTTTCAAGAGTTGGAGGATGAAAAATATGGGTGGCTCGAAAAGTCATTGTATCAAAATTGTGCGATATTATTTAATATGTTTGCCGTACTTTGATGTCCCAATCTACTCTTTGCAACATTTAGGGGGGGTTTATTGTCACTCATTCTTTACTAAACTCTTTAACAATTGCTCATGGAGACTGTGTCTAGCGCGACCTGATCGTTAACCGTCTGTACTAATTATCTCATGTATTTAAACACGGAGCCAAGTCAATTGATCACTTTACAATGACTTCACTCCACATTTTCACAATCCTTTTCCTTCACTCAAATTTTCTCGTTAGGACTCCGCTGGAATATTTAAATAAAAAAATCGTAAATATCTACTTGATGTGCAATTCTTTTACAAAATACAAGGTTTTCCGCTGGAAACATATACAAACTCTATGTCATTTCAAAGTATCTTCAATCTTTCATCATTGGCCTTGTTTCATCTTATGGAAATCTAAATTTTCATGTCATGCAACTCCCTAATTCACACATTGATTTATTTAACAAGAAACAATTTTCTCACTCGAGACTTGTGACTATTTCCTTTCGAAAAGGAAGTCTGAACCCCACATTTCTCACATCCCTCACCACGCCAGTAGTTGTGCGGCATTGAAAACCCAACGGTAAAACGTGTTGAAATTAATAAAGGTTCTTTTTAAAGGTTCTTTGTTAATGAGAATAGCATAACGTAGTATACAAACAAGGTTTTTACTATGAACCTATTTTCTCGCTTACCATGACTCCAATAGAAATTCTTTCTTTCGCTTACTACGGATTTTAGAGTTCACATTTTTTACATGACCTTTACTTTTAGAAACTCTCCTTTTGTTCATTTTAGCAATTCGAAGACCTGACCACTAACCATCGTGTATGACATTTCTTATTCAGAAAAGTCACATTTTTTACTCGGAGCCCTAGCTTACTGAAGCTACAAAACTGTTTTTCAAAATTTCGAATAGGATTTTTTATTCGCTTGTAACGATAAACAAATTGGCCACGAACCTCGAGCAAAACAAATACGAAAGCAGATGAGAGTTTTTATTTGTCAAAAAAGGTCGCATCGCTAAGCCCTGGCGTTATTTTTGCCTTTACAGTTGCGCGGTAGTCCAAATAACGAAGTCTGGCTCGTTGACTCTCTTGTTTACAGCGAAAACCGCCGGGAGCTGCGACCGCTTGTTCAGAGGCTGTTGCAGGCAAACTGATGCATGTCAGCAAGTCTCTCAGAACTCGGCCTACTCGTAACCAGCCCAAAACCGAGTGCACGAGAAACTGTTGTCTCAGTAAAAAAGAGGGGAGAAAATAAGAGAAATGTACTTTATTTTTTGCGAAGAACTGACAGAAACGGCAATTCTTGTTGAACTGTTCATGCACGATGACTCAAATTTAGCAAACACGTGGATGCCTGACCGCTTTTAGGACGTTATCACAAAAATAATTTGTAGCAAAAATTCCAGCAAAGCTGCACCCGTGATGAGTTTAGTGTCTAGACTAAAGAGAAAAATTGTTCAATATTTAAAAGCTCTTAGGAAAAGAAAATGCTGGTGATGATACTGCATCAATCCGACAACGTAAAACATAGCAACATTAAGAGACATTTCTTGTGGACATGGAAAACGCATTTGAGCAAATTCCTTGACACTTTTCAAAAAATAATTTAATAAAACGCGCGGTAGTAATCTATTCAGTAATTGACATACCAATTTTTTATTGGGCTTTAAAAAAACCTTTGTGATACTTTTCTGTGAAGAATTTGTTAATAATGTCTTTGAGAAATAGCGTAGTTACTTTTCCTCACGAAGCGATTTCTGTACGCAATGAAAATACAATTTCTTATCATAAGATGCAGCACAGATGTGGATGTTGAACCGAGATAACAATCGGCGCCCGTGCTTTTCCTTGATGGATATGCTGCTCGCGATGATAAGGTTTTCCCTAATGTATGATATCATGCGGCTGGCGATTATAAAATTTTTCCTAATGTATGATATTATGCCGCTTGCGGTGATCAAGTTTTCTGAGAAAGCAAACCAAGAACTTTCGGATCTGTCAAATGACCTTCAGGTTTTCCAGGAAGCTTGCCAATAAAATGCCTTTTTTGCAACTTTGTAAGTCACCTATTTAAAGAGTATCAAATGACGTGTTGAGGGATAAGAGTCTCATTGCTTTCGTATGAAAACTTATTGCCACTGCGGAGCTGTAGCAGTCATAGAGACGCTGCAGCATAGCCAAATACAGGGTGATCGGAAATAGCTTCTTATTTTTAAAATCAAATAATTTTTTCGTATATTTTGCTACTTTTTATGCTTTTTTCACGTCTCATGATGGCTAGGAGTTAAATCTATGTTGTTTTCTTTACAGATCGATTATCAGGTTCGACCTTTGGGCGTTTACAAATATGGTAGTACAGTTCCCCAGCAGCTGCTTGTGAAATGAAATTTGTTGATGCGGTTCCCGAGCGACGGCAAATGTGGTAGCAAAATATGGCGTCCATACCGAAGTTAAAATGAAACTCTATGTTATAGATTTTCCTCTTCGAATAATATTTTTTAAAATTATGTTTCGGAAATAAATTACAAACAATAAATAATTGTGTTAATTATCAATCCCCTGGCATAGTAGTGAAATCTTGCGCCAAAGTGGCACGGTTTGTAACTCGCTTTCTTGTGTAGTCACCATGTCACCGAGGAGACAACCACAGACGCAGGACATTGTGGGCTGATTCTCCTTCACTCAGCACCAAATTTGCACAAAAAGAAGAAAACGACGAAATTGTCAGAGTTGCTAGCGAGAGAAATGCCTCGCTCGCAATATCCTGCTTCAAGGTACGGGTGGGTCTCAACTCAGAAATTGTTTACAACTGACAACTTTACGTTCCGGGAATTGCATCAAATCGACTCCTTGTGTGGCTTAGAAACTTATTTCAGAGTAAAAGGGATGCAAGTAATTGCAGGACATGATGCACGGGCAAGGAATTTTCTGATAAATATTTGAGTTATTGGGGTGATCGAGAAATATGCGATTTGTGAACAAACGGTTAAGAGAGAGGTATAGCCGTACAGAAGAGCCCCCCAAGTGCCCGATATCCAGCCCTAAAGTTATTCAGAGTAGGTTAATGTGCGTGTGGCAAATGTTCCACAATAATTGAGATGTACTAAATTAAAGTATTCTGTCATGTTGGCCATATATTACTTCACAGAGCAGGGACATAGTTATGAAATCCGAGTTAATCCCTTACGCCATGAATTAATTTCTACAAGCATCATAGATTTTTTTTCGGGACTTGCGTGCCTGAACAAAGGCGTAAATAAATAAAACGCGAATATGCTATTTATAAAAGGTGTGTTGCGCATCACTTTCGTTACCAGATGCTTAGAGGTGAATTTAGTACGTAACGGAAGTACATATAGAAGTTTATTTTCGTTGGGTGTAAGCACCATAGCAGTGTGTAAATAGTTAAAATGTACTTTTTTAATGCAGATGTAAATGATATTCATCGTCTCTAGGTCTTCGGAATAGCAAAATTTTACCTCACTTGACAATTGTAGGTTATTTTATGGTGCGTTCTGTTTGATTATGCATCTTTGTATCTTTTATTAAATGAAACATTTAATTAACTTTTGAACTTTCAGGTTTTGTACGTATTACATTACATAAAATAATGAATAATTCAACCGCACAATATTATGTCATGCTAAATGAAATTATTGTACTCATAATTTTCTTGTTCATTGAAGTTTGTTTAGTAAGTTCCTCAGACAAAAATTAGTTATTTACGATTTTTCGAGCTCCAGGTATTTACTACATTTATTAATCGGCTTTCAAAACTGAAACTAAAGTTAAGATCATATGCAAGTACTGGAGAAACCTCAGTCTTCTTTCAGAGCTAGCAGAGTATAGACTTGTTTCTCAGTTGCTTCGCAGCTGTGGAACGAAAGCAAGTCGTCTCGGAATGGCAAAGATAATTTGCTCGGGATAAGGGACACCCAAGGATTGCAGTAGCGAAATTCGCTGGTGTTTCACGCCACGCTGATACGTGGGTCTACCAACAATAATGGAAACAGTCCAGTACGCACTGCAATTCAAGTCAAAGTTGAGGTCGGAAGGTAATTCTAACTGAAAAAATCCGCCGCCGTATTTCCCGAATTGCTGACTGGAATCATTTTGCATCATGGTTGCAAAATGATTCCGGAAACTGCGAAACATCAATGATGGTCGTTTTCTGGCTGTGTCTGAGTGAATTTTTCGTAGGGAATTCCATCCAACCGGCATGCGGAGCATATTGGTTCGTAAACAGCCGATGTCAACCCCTGCTCGCAAGACCACTCGTTTAATCTGGGCCAAACCACACGCACATTGGACTGTAAAGGAGTGGAGAAGTATCATGTGGTCAGGTGAATCACAATTCTGTTTCCTGTAAGGAATTTTAATGTGACATTCCCTACATAATAGCAGTATTAAAGGAAACAATTTAAATATTGAATCTATGTTCAAAATTGAGCGAAACGCAATGAACTGCATTCGTCTAAGTGTTCGTCGGACGACAAGGAATTCGTCGACAACAAGGCTATGAGGGAGTCATGTTTTGAGCAAGTATCAAAGAGAAGAATTAATTAACCCTTAAAAACTTTCAAAAGGATGTAAACTTAATTCCAATTGATCTTGTTAGCTCATATAAGACGCCTACCTCACAGGCTAGATTATCAACCAGTTATGGAAAAAGGTCTTTGATATTTCACGGGACAGTGCAATAATGCACCTGCTCACATGCAAAAAAAAACACGGCTAAGTGACTGTCGGATCATGGATTCAAAGAACACAATATAATGGTGAGACTTGTAAACTTTCTTGATTTGAATTCCGTAGAACATTTATGGTCCATTGTCAAGAGAAGGATTCATGCTGATTGCAAGCAGTACTCAAGCTTAGAAGTCCTGTGCATAGCAGCTGAAAGCACTTATCGATCAAACAAACTATCTGAAATAGCACAATTGACAGCATTTGACAGACATCTCATTAGGGTATTGAAGAATAAAGGATACCAGGTGTGCCCATAGCCTGCATTTAAAATCGTAGTGTGCGTTGTCATTAGATTGCAAGTACTTATACTTTGTCTTATTCCGCAATTGAGTACGTAAATATTTAAACCCAGCGATAACATACGAAACAAAAATGTCATTCTTATTTTCTGGTCCCTGGCGTAATCAAAGCGCACGTTAAATTAGTACATATATGCATACGCATAAATCAATAAAATAGTAAATCTTGTTTCAATGAAAATTCAATTGAAAATAAAACTGCAAAAATAGCATGAATACATGTAAAACTCACAATCTTTATGGAAATCACACATGCACAGCAAAATCTTCTTCAAACATCACTTCTCATGGTCAGATATCTAATAGCTGATTCTCGGATAATTTATCATGCTGAATCCAGAAAGCATGATCGTTTTCCAGAGTCAGATCAGATTTCGGCGATACAAATCCTTATTGGAATTATGTAACCGTATGATATTAGGATTGATCTCCTCGGTTAACGAATCACTTAGTGAAACATGACACTGAAATAATGGCATCATAAATTCAAGCATGTTACACATTACATAAAAGAAACTATTCATGGACGACTGATCTTTTCAGAGACTCCCTCTAGCGCTGAGCTCCCACCTCATCCCGTCTCCAGCACCTGCAGTAATCTGCAGCAAAGTATATATATCCCACCAACCTTGGTGGTGCTCTTCCATGGTAGGAATGTCCTAGCGAAGCGTTCGCTCTGTTCTTCACTTAAACCTCCACAGTTCTGTGGGAAATAGTCCAAATGAGACCTCAAAAAATGCATTTTGAGGATTTTTTGAGAACATACATAACCAAACATATCTTAAAAACCTGACCTGATAATAGAAAATGAATGACATTTTCTAATCCAGCAGACAATACTAATAAAAAATCAGTTAAAAAACTTTTGACCATTGAAAATAGTTTTAAAACGCAGGCCAGTGTTATCAATCAGAATGTCCTGTGGCTCTGGTTAGCAATGATTGCAGTTAATTTCCTTCAAATTTCTATCATGGTATTCAGCTCAATTTCCCGCTATACTTTGCTCATTAGAATGGTAATCATCGTCTCATTCACTGTTAAATTCCGTACCATATTGATGACTTCACATAAATACTTGGTACTCTCCGCCACTATTTGGTATCTTCCCACATCTCACGTAATCAAACATTTCTTGGTGCTTTTAAACATTAGTCGACAATGTTCTCTTATCTTGGCACCTTCCGGGTCATTTTTATTCATTCAATCAATTTTGAATGCCTCCAGCAATCGTTGATATATTCCATAACACTCGTGATACCTTCCTTCACTGATAAGCACCTGTAAAACTTCTGATACCTTCCACGGTTCCTCAACTCCTCTAACGCTTGTTTGCTCTTCCCACCACTTCTTAACCCCTCTAACAATTCTTGACACCTTCCACCACTCCAACACCTTTAACACTTCTTGCATACCTTCTGCTACCCCTACACCACTAACACTTTAACCTTTCCCAATCCTACACCTTTAACACCTTGATATCTACCACGATTCCCATACCTCAAACATTTCTTGATACCTCCCAGCACCCCTACACTCCCAACACCACATGGTGATGCCTTGGTGCTGACTACCCCAGGCTGCTCGCGATCATTTCACGCGAGGGGCAAACTTCCAAGGACTCAGATGCGGAGCGGACACAACTTCGTGAATTACGCAAAATGCAAAATCGAGCTCCGGAGTTCCCAGTTCTTCGCTGTCAGAGCGCACAACAGTGAAGATGCCGTCAACTTTAAGCAAACGCTGGCCTCGCGCTAACCAGACCTGAAATTGGATTCCTATCAGCACTCTGGAGTCCGGATTTCTGTTAATGAATTGGAGACGTTTTTTCTCACAAGGACATCGAGTTAAAAAGTACCATGTAAATTTGATTTTCTTATTTATAAACTATTAGTTGAAATTCGAGTCGTGTTAACCGGTTTTCTAAGCTCCGACACTCCTGCTGCAAGCTTAGTGCTACCTTCCATTGCATTATCGTAACTAGCATCACATTACCTACGGCTCAAGAAATATTACTCAAAACAAGCGTAAGTGGTAGAGTTATAAATTTAAAATATAATATAGTTCTCTTTCAACACTTGAGGGTCAACGCAGCCTCGGCAAAAGAGGAAAAAGTCCCAAGTTCTTGTGTCGGATACATCACGCTCAAACTCGAGAAAACTCTACGGCAGTCCTCCGGCCTCATTCACAAGACTGTGAGAGGGCCATGGCGAAAACGAGCAAATATGCTGTGGGATCACACGTGTGTTGAGCAATAAAAAGCTTTTATTTATTCCAAAAGAGCTTGACCAATCTTCAAAATGGGCCCATCGCACAAGTTTGCTTGCTTTGGCAAGCTTATAATTAGAGGAAACATTTCCCACAAGGTGCCGTTAGGGCAGCGGTAGGGGGGCGGGTCAACAAGCAAAATTTGGCCTTTGTTAATTAAATAGGAGCTGGCTACGGTTGCATACCTTAATTCTAATATGCAATAATGACACAAGAACAAAAACTGGAAGTAAAGCTCATTTCATGGCAGAAAAATGCAACGCCTGCGCCCGTGTCACATTAGGTCGTTATGCTCTTTATGGACCAGCGCAGAAAAGCGCAGCCAACGGCCTTATGAAGTCGGCAAAATTTGCTACTTTTTCATTCTTTGCAATGTTCTCGGGCGCAGGCAGCCCTCTGGCACTCACGCTGAGCTGTGCACGGTCTCTCAGACAGATGTTCATCTCAATTGTCCTGTGTGCGGGCATTACGCTCCTTCTAAATTGCCAGCGAAACATTTGGATCTCCTCAGTTTTCTTCAGATGTCTGCATGGCTCAATAGAATTCTCTAACTAACGGGTAAATTACATAATGAAAATGTCTATGCTATTGATAGCGTTATTTTTAATTACTCTAGTGACGAATGCAAATAATGGTCATTTTAATTGTGATACTTCCAATGAAAGGAGGATTTTTCAACACTGCAATATATTTAGCAATGTTCTCAGAGAATTTGAAAATATCACAAAAGAAGCTTGAATTTTTCTGGACCTATAATAACATGGTTTTAATCTCATAAAATTTGAATTTTAACAAAAGTGTGCAAACAGGTTTTCAGTATCGGTCACTGAAAATACTGGTTAAAGAAAGCGGTTGAATCAATTCTTCTGAAATTTTGTACAGAGATGGAACAAATGTTAAGAAACAGCATGAGACTTCCATTTTTTTGTAAGTTTAATAGTTTCTGAATTACAGCCTTGAAAATTGGGTATAGTTTTTTTGGAGACACCTTGTATATTAACTTTCACTTTACATATTTTGGCTGCATAGGAAAGGAACAAGGACGTTCATGTCAAGGAATAGAGTGCCGGATTGTGCTACATCATCTTTGGTTTTTTAGTGTAGACGAGATTCATAATAGATTCTCTGTGTTATGTTAGAAGTACAAGGTGGCCCAAAAGTAAGGTACCCTTTCATGAAATTGTGTCCTAAACATTTGTTAACATATCAGTGCTACCGATATCAGAGAGCGGTATTTTACTTTTGGGCCACCCTGTACAAGGTCCTTCAGTGGATAACTCTAATGAGATAGAAACAGACGCGGGTGTGAGGCGACACTTAGTTGTCATCGGGTGCCGTGCTGGGACTGACGAGGCTAATTATCAATGTTGATTTATAACTCATCTGAAAAAACAAAGAATTCGTGCTGAAGATCTCAAAAATTCGTGGAACTTGAAGTCATATTTATTTTCAAAAACCACGCTGCAAAATATGTGTAAGAAAGTATCTCGTTCGATAATCAAGAGAAACAAATAACCTTAAAATTAATTTTAGTTGGGGAAAATTGAGAAGGATATAGATACAGCTAGAATATCATTTCAAAATTGAAGACCCTTCATGAACCTTCACTACATTTCACTAGGCAGGGCAGCTTACAAGAGCCTCTCCACGAGCACTTACGGTCACCAGCTCACACGCAACTGCTCTCTATATTTAGGACGACGCTCAGGTGCGTCCAGAATTTCATGGAAATTTCCCGTGCATTTCATTGAAGAGTCTCCATCTCTGGGCCCTCGAAAGGTACGCGGGCGTGTCGGGAATTTCAGGGAGCGACAATTTAATTCGAGCGAAGTCAGCCGCGCGTCTCTGGATATTAGGGCACAAAAATGAACCATCGCTCCGTGTTGCGAGATTGCTTTGTCTTTAATGAACGGCGGACCACGGCCGGATTGCGGAACGGTTCCGGCCTGAATTAATGCAATGTTAATGTGTCCCGCGCCTGAAATGTCATAAATGTTACCTCCCTCAGGTTCCATTGATAATGGCCTCACGTAGGCCAGACATTAATGTCAGCAGCATCCATGCAGTTCATAATGGTCTTGCAGTCTTAGATATATGGTCGACTTAAAATAATCAAATGAGCCTGAGAAACAGAAGGAAATCACGTTGGCCGCGTAACTAGGTGAGAAATCAGAGAAGTACCAGGAATGAGAAAGGTAAATTGTGTACGTGTGCGCATTCACTCGAAATTCCCGTACGGTTTCATAATATTAATTTCAAACTTGCCCTATTGTATATTAACGCACAGGACAAGGTATTGTGCTTGTGAAACATTAAAATATGAGTAAATGCAACTCATTGTACCTCTTGCTCCAGCCGGGCACCTGATTATGCTTCTCCTATTCCAGCTCACGATCGCTGCTCCAAAATGCCTTAATTTAGAAGCTGCATAGCACATATGTTTGCTGCAATCCTAGCTCCAGTCTTAAGCTCACTGTCTGAAAATTATTCCATTTCTTTAGGGGCTGATTTAGCTTGATTTTTTGTGCATATGTTGAAGCGCATCCTTGACTGACCTGGATGAGTGTTGCCGCTGTGGGCCGATCGCTAGCAGGTATGTATTTCAAGAACTTTGATCTATAATTGATTTGTTAGAAATGGGCCAACCATTTCATCATCTACTCGTAATACCAGTACTATCTCCTTACACAGAGTGCTACATACTCACAATACTACCTACGTAAACATAGTACAACCTACCTACACACAGTACTATCTTCTCATAATACTCACGAACTCACTCACCAGATTCATGCTCACCACAACACACTGACAAAGTTCACACTCACTACAACACACTCACAAGGCCCACACTCACAACAATATACTCAACAGACTCACAATCACCAGGCTCACACTCACCACATACACCACACTCACACTCACCACACGTACATCACCACACTCACACCATACTCATAATCACACTCACCACACTCACACTCACCACACTCAGCTCACCATCACTCACCATCACTCTGTCGCAGGACGCCCTGCTCGAGCGCGCAGCCTCACGACCTGCGCCAGGCTGCAGCACCGTTTGCAGGTCTGCTGCAGAATGTATACGCGACAGTTGCCCTAGTATCATTCAACAAGTTAAACCCTCTATTTTATTCCATAGTAACAATTGAACGAACTTAACGAGTCCTTCCATTAGGATATCTCAGTCAATATGAGGCTGATGAACATAATTAGAAAGTTAGACTAAATGTTCTTGCTAAATCTCGGACACATGTTTCGTTTTCCATTCAAATCTGTTACATTTAGTATCAGGTTTTTCTCCAAATATTCAAATACGACTGAGTTGAGAGCTTATAGTTGGAAGTCATGCGTATCGAATACGCTAATAGAGACCTAGCGAGCTAAGTTGACATCATATGAAGCAAACGAAGCATAAAGGACCAGTAAGGACAACCCTCACAAAGTTCTAAACTCTACGGATTCCACAATCCTTGAATGACGCTAATCATGTGGGCGCGAGGCCACGAGACTGGCGGAGGCTCATTAGATAGTGCGTTAGGCCGACAATTATACTGCGATTCAGAGTAAACTTTGGACCAGGGCATTTGAAGTGTCGTTATTGGAATTTGACTAACAAATATAGAGGCGGAATCGCTTTATTAGCATGGCTTCCAAGCCAAAGTTAGGAGGATCCCAGCGCAGGTGGTGCGTTTGGGCGTGAGTTGGAGGAGAGCGGCTCGGCTGAAGAGGGCAGCTCGGAACTTAATTTGAGACCCTGGTCTTGAATGGAGATTATGCTTCCTTGTGCAATTGGGTCCGCAGCCGAAACATTTTCCCTTTTCACTTATCACAAATGCACACATGACCAAAAGTATGTGCCATGTATTCGAGAGAGAAATCGTGGAATAGGAGTCATAAATGTTTTACGATATCTTTTTAATATGCCAGTGAGGTAAAAAGGGAAACCTTTAGTGTTCATTAACTTTGAATCATGCTTTAGTTAGTCCCTGTTCTGATAAATTATGGGAGATGACACAAGTCGGTGTACGTGACCTTGAGTAGCAACTGCGGTGGTGCTGCAGTGTGGTGGTGCTGCAGTGTGGTGGTGCTGCAGTGTTGCGGTGCTGCAGTGTTGCGGTGCTGCAGTGTGGTGGTGCTGCAGTGTTGCGGTGCTGCAGTGTGGTGGTGCTGCAGTGTTGCGGTGCTGCAGTGTGGTGGTGCTGCAGTGTTGCGGTGCTGCAGTGTGGTGGTGCTGCAGTGTTGCGGTGCTGCAGTGTGGTGGTGCTGCAGTGTTGCGGTGCTGCAGTGTGGTGGTGCTGCAGTGTTGCGGTGCTGCAGTGTGGTGGTGCTGCAGTGTTGCGGTGCTGCAGTGTGGTGGTGCTGCAGTGTTGCGGTGCTGCAGTGTGGTGGTGCTGCAGTGTTGCGGTGCTGCAGTGTGGTGGTGCTGCAGTGTTGCGGTGCTGCAGTGTGGTGGTGCTGCAGTGTTGCGGTGCTGCAGTGTGGTGGTGCTGCAGTGTTGCGGTGCTGCAGTGTGGTGGTGCTGCTGTGTGGTGGTGCTGCAGTGTGGTGGTGCTGCAGTGTGGTGGTGCTGCACTGTGGTGGTGCTGCAGTGTGGTAGTGCTGCTTATATCAGGCAAGAGGCTTAATAAATATTTATTAACTAAATTATCTCAGTAATTCTCTCCATGCTAAATGAAATTCCCGTCTACAGAGGTTCTGCACAATGGTGTGGTAGTCTGAACAAATTACTCGTACATGAATGATGCACGAAACAATCATCGTGGTTTATTAACATAGGCTAGCCACCGTAAGTCAGTGAATGAAAATCATCGTGGCTATTTCCAATTGTAGCAGTAGGAAGTTTTTACTTTTCCGCCGCGATTTCCCATACAATAATAACGATGCCATCGTCAATTAGCACCTCGCATTAAGAGAAGCCAAATTAAGGTAATATTCATTCGGCTTCGCGGCAAAACTTTAGAGTCCGCCCCCTCCGATTGGGTTCGAATTCTGTGAATTCCCAGATCCAAACTCGCATTTCAAGCTGCGAAGAATTTCTGGTGTGCAGTATCCCCCCAACGCTCCCAACATGTGCGGGACAGCTTGTGTTTTTTCGAGAAGTTTGGAGCGGTCGGAATGTGCCGGGTCACCTGGCCGCATTATTTTACGTGATTGGCCTATCAACTCTGCAAGTTCTGGCCAATTGGAATGCACGATAGATTGGGTTCTCCGATTTGAAATTCCTGGCGTGCCCGTTAGATGCCTACGTGTCGTGAGCGGCGACAGCAGTAGCGCGGGGGGCAGAGAGAGACGAGAATATTTCCAACGAGCATAGTCCTGAGATATGCGTACGCCTAAAATAATATTTTATAATATATATATACCTCTGATATTCTACCTAATATCTCTTACCTCGATGATAACAACCCTTGTTGGTGAAAAAACTTACAATTTTTTCGATTCGAAACGATCAAGAATTGAACTTGAATACTTCGAAAAAAATATGAATGCTCATCGCGGGCCTGCCGAGTTGATGATGTGTGCTGACCGCCGGACCCCACAGGGGACGACACCCTTCAGTAGGCTGGAGTTTTCAAACTGAAGTGTGAGTGTCAGGGGAGAGCGACGGCTTCCATAGTGTATTAAGTCTCAGTGGTCACATGACGTATGTACTGGCAGTCGTACAGGAGCTAACAACACTACTGTCAGATGAACAAGAGTTTGGGACACTACTGTCANTGTCAGATGAACAGGAGCTCAGAACACTACTGTTAGATGAACAGGAGCCTGGAACACTACTGTCAGATGAACATGAGCTTGGAGCACTACTGTCAGATGAACAGGGGCTTGGAACACTACTGTCAGATGAACAGGAGCTCGGAACACTACTGTCAGATGTACACAGGCTCGGAACACTACTGTCAGATGAACAGGAGCTTGGAACACTACTGTCAGATGAACAGGAACTCGTAAAACTGCTTTCAGATGTACACTGAGTAATAAATGTATAAACAGATATACAGAGGGTAGTTAAAGTACAGTCAGGAATAGAGGGGCTCCGAAAAGTAGCGTCAGATCTAGAGGGGCTCGGAAAAGTTTTCAGATGTGCAGGAACTCGTAACAGCTCGTCAGGTATACAACGACAGATTGCTGATAAGAACTCATAACGCGAATGAGAGAATGGATGCAATTTAAATTCCTAACTACCATATTATTACTATATTACTAGCAGGGCAGGTTGTGTCCATAAAATCGCCATACGTTAAGTTTTTGGCATTAGCACATGAACATTCAACTTATCCCCTGCATCTGCCTGGGACTACTTCCAGCACACAATGATAAAGTGGAATTAATTTTAATCGAGCGCATCTAAGATGTACGCCCGTTGGGAGCAGTGCTCACGTCCACTCGCCCAATTCATACTTTTTTGTCGTGATTGGCTAGTTTTCTACTTTGGAGCTCTACCATTGACTTTTATTGCCAACATCTATTTTTGACTCCGACTTCTAATTTCTACTTTCACTTAGACTTCTACTTCTGACTTCTGCTTCTTACCACGGAGTACTACTTTTGACTTCTACTTCAGACTTTTACTTCTTCGCTCTGCCTGTTGCCTACCTGCACCCCAGACGTGAGTCAATCAGGTGGCCCAACATTCTGAGTGGCCTGAGGTGTCGAGGTGAAGGATAGCCAAGCTCCATAGGACTGTTTAGCTCTTTCTTTGACCTTCTGCAGTAGGCATGCAGCTGTGAATGGATAGAAAGCATTCATAAAAGAACTCTGGGAACTCAACGGCGCCAATCTTTACCCCATTGTTTCTTGACTTTCAAAACATCGTGAAATTTGTTGCCCTATCTGTAAACGTTGTTGGAGTTCCGTAATTCCAGTACGTACAGAAATGTCAAGTTCATATTTGGCCTGCCAATTTGTTTTACGTGCTATTGTTAATCATGTTTATTTTGAAAGCCAAGTATAGATTTGACTTTGTCAGACATGCGCGTGTGCAGCCGCCGCTGGTGCTGGCAAGGACGTCATTAGCCAACTAATTGGAAGCGCGCGGTGGTCATGAACGAGGTCTGTTATTCTAGAGGCCTCAGTGATCCTGTGGCCAACATTCTACGTATTAAACCAGGCTGAATGAAGTGAGCGAGCCATTTGAAAACGATGTTCATTAGACTAACAATGCATCTTGCTTCTTATTGCCAATTAGAGCATCCAAGTAAGCCTCATAAGTTTTGTTAACAGATTTGGTTGCCCAGAGCATTCGCAGGATCAGTCGATGGAGTCACTTCGAATCTGGAAAACAGACAATCTTCGAAGAAAGCTTTCAGGACCATTGCTGCCGGTTATAAACACGCGCATGCTAATTTGTTTATAATATAGATGTGCATTAGTGACTAATGTATAATCAGAAGTGCAGTAGTCTGAGAAGGCAGCTCGAGTAAAATATACGATATTGAACCGCATGAATAATTAACAAATAAAATGAATGTTACGACTTATTGGGAAACAGCACTGTAAATGATGAGGGACGCGGTCGAGCCGTACCCTTTGCTGATTGGGGTAATTACATCTGACATATGTACAATACTAAACTGCATGATAAATTGCTTAGTTAAATATTAAAACATGAATAATCAAGAAACAACACTGTAATCCTATAATAAAGGACACAGTCATGCAGTATCTTTTACGATTGGACGGAATTAAATGCAGCAAAAATACGATGTAGAACAAGATGCTAAATTACGGCCAGCAGGCAGAGGAACAACGCCGTACACGTATAAAGAATCCAATCCCGCATTGTCCTTTCTTGACCGAGTCCCTAAACGTGTCTGGGCGGCAACCGAGGCGGCCGACTTGCGCACCAGTGAGGAGCGATAGTGCGCTAGCATGTGCAAGTTTATACGCTATAATAACCTAATAATTCTTTTATTAGTGAAACTTCCAACACATATGACTCAACAAATATAAAGTGATAATAAATACACCCCCCGGTCGGTGAAAATAGTTGATCCGTATCAATGTTGAAGTTGGTCGGAAATATTTGCTCCGAACAATTATAAGCCATTTAGAAAGGATACCTGCGAAACTACTGGTCGTAACAAAAAGATAAACTTTATTCTGTAATTCAGTACACTAAATTGATGATGTAGCAGCATCAATGAATCATAATTTTAAATAAATAACATAAGACAAACACTGCATTGTCATTAAATGCATGAAATTGATAATGTATCAATAGAAAAAACATATATGACACTATATTTACTCAATACTTGCTACTTTATTCATCAATTTTTATGATATCTGAATTGAATTTGGAAGAATTCCTTTTCTTTCTAGTTGTACTTTCGGCAGATGTTGAAGCCTGTAATTGTTGCCACCGTCAGCCAAAATAATCTGTTTCGTTGACTGCTGCAAAGTGAGGAAAATGTTCAATGTTTATCTCTTTAATTCTATCGCTGCTTCGATTAATTCACCAACGTTACGTAGTGCTTTTTGATGTTGAAAACATTTGATTGAATTGCAGTTTAAGGGTTGTGCATCTCTTAAGAAGTGCTTGAAATACTGCTCTTCCCTCAGAATCTGTCAATTTTTTTGTCTTTCGGTTATAAGTGCACTTTCTATTAGTATCATCTTTACTTGCCATATCCTGCTGGTAATTAACAACTTTTAAATAGTCTCTGAAAAGAGAAAAAGACAAAATTCATTTCACTTTTACCCTATTATTTATTAAAAGGTTAAAATTTGTGTTCAACACATTGTGCACGAGTGTCTACTGTACTCAAAACAGATGTTTGTTAAAGACACTAAAACGCGGAGAGTTTTTCCTCGTGTTGTAAATATTTCCGACCAGAGGGAGTAATGAATAAACACAGATAAACTAATCAAAAAATTCTAAATGATCTGAAGACATAAGCAGGCAAGTAGACACCTGACAAACAACGTCTTTGCCAAACGTTTATCCTGAAGCAAAAGCAAAGTTGACAGACGGAAATTTCAGCCCCAGGTCTCGAGGCTGTGGGTATTCCGATGGTATTAGAGGCAGCAGTCGCATGCCCGAACTGCCCACTCGAGACCCATTACTGTTGATAGAAACCACCTGCCGTCGCCTGGCCGCGCCCGATATTCCGTTCTTCAGGAGTACATGAGTTCTTGCCCTCAAAAAAGCGCCTTTCAATTGGTGATATCAGCGTCATTTGAAAAACATCTTAGCTGGCGTACGCTTTCACTTCGTGCACGTTTCTCGCACTTTTTCGTTAGGTTAACACTTGACAGCAACTCTCCATACAGGCAAAATTTCCTGTCGACAATATCTCCGTTGTGAATTTAAAAATGAAGAATTTTGTTTTATCAAATTTGGGTAGCCTATCATTTTTCCTTCTCATCTAAACTAGTATATACGAGTAATGAACACAAATTTCATGGAAACTTGAAAATTTGTATTCACATATTTTACTGCTTTGGTTAGTTTAGGTCAGGTTAGATGATCGCGTGAACCATATAATGCGCACGTTGCGGTCAAACTGTTAAAAGTCAATACAAAACTCGTCGAGCATCTAATACTGTCGTCCAAATAGCTTTGCCTGAGCGGAGAAGGTAAGTTTGATGAGGAGCTGATATTGGTGGCCTAGCTTGCCTGTCGACTCAAGACAGGGCCACTTAACTCGCTATTATAGGTAAATTTTACTGTGAACATGAAATGAATGTATGATTAATCAGAATAATAAGTTTCACTTTGAATTAATTCAGGGGATTTTATCTCTCCGAATGCATTTATGCTTTTCTATTGTCTTTGTTCATTGCATTATTTTCTTATCCGAATTTTTCTCCGTCGTGGCCACGCAGAACAAGACTGGGCACATTTCAGTTCGAGCGAGTCCCAGCATCAGGCCTCCACAGAGACTGCGTCACTGATGCCCCTCAAAAATCTCCGTGTAACGTGCGAGAGCCGAGCATAAAATACAAATAAATTTGCGGAAGCTCAAATTTCAAGTCCAAGTGAACAGTTGCGTGATCGTATTGTTGTCCAGACCAGCACAAAAATGAGTTTTTCCTCGAAAGGGCTCCGAGCTGGCCGACGTGCCGATGCAAAACGAAATCAGGGAAGAACTGTCGAGAATTTCGTGCAGATCTAATTAGCGTTGCTAACTAAGCAAAAAATAGAACCCATTCACGCTCGAGAAAACCTTAATTAAAGTGAATTCACGCAAATGTGGGCAAGCCAACTCGCTTTCCCCAGAGAAAAAAAACAGAGAAATTACATCGTCCTTGTTTCGAATTTTTCCGGTCCATTGTTTCATCAAAGAAAACGGAAAGGGAAGTTATGCAAAAGTGTGTGCCTCTAGTTGCAAGGTTTCAATGATTCTTGTTCCATAAAACGAGAGAAAAATGAGAGAACTGGGAAAACAAAAATAAACGGCTAAAGAAAGGTTTTCATAGGGGGTGAAATAGCGTCTATAATATACCTGATCCTCTCAAGAGCTCGGCGCAGGTGCAAGACGAAGAATTGTTGAGTAATTTTTACAGACCCAGACTCCATTTTTGCCAATGATTGCGAGGAGCAATTTGCAACACGCGTCAACCAGCTGGAAGGTGCCTTTCTGCCTCAGGTTACTTGAGTGGAGACGGCATCGATCGCTTCCAACGACAGCAGCTCAAAACATTGGAACAAGTCTGGCATGGAAAATATAATTTATTTCTCTCATATTGAGAAATAACATACATGATGTACATGAAAGCAATTAAAAAGGCTGTGAAAAACATTTTACGGAAACAAGGCGTTCCTCATAGCCTCTTTAATTACTCTCATTTTAAGGTTACGTATTCTCTCTACTAAATCCACCGGAGAAACATTATGCATATGTTAACCGTACAGTTATGGACAGCTAAATCCATTTGCAGAAAGGAATTTCCCTTGTAAAGAGAAATACTCGTATAATAGTAAACTTCTGTCATTTATAGGAAGACTGAACCCTCTGTATCTGCTGCGAGTTAAAAAAGGCCTCTGCTTAATGAGAGACTGAGGCATTTTTAAAGTATTCTTCGGCCCAGTCCAGATGACCTGCGCTGAGTCATCGCTAGCGTTGTGAATAGGTCGGCTAGAGATGATAGTGTTCCGTGTTAAAACTCGAATCTACAAAGTTTTGGGTGTATGAGATTTTGTGATGCTCACCAAAGATCGTACAAAATTAGAGTTTTTTATCGTAAGCAAGTAGAACTTAAGTTAATATTTATGTCTTAAATTAAGTAAATTCCAGTAGTAGACTAAAATTTACCGCCACGCTCACATCCCAAGGCTCTGATGAAGAGAATAAGATGCTGTCTGAGGGATGCTAACAGAAATTATTTCATCTCGGATTATGATTAATTAATATTACTTGAACTATTAATGCCGTAGTACATAACCTTTTTTTCCCTCCCTACCTGAGAAAAACATACTATATTCTCACACTCCTTAATTACACAGCGTGTCAGGGATGAAAAGGTACAAAATTTCACACGTACTAGAAAGTGGCAAACCAAACACTTTTGCCTCGAAGAAACTTTGCGAGAAAATATTTTGTTTTTGAGATATTAGCTATTTAACGTTTTTAAAGAGGAGTTTTGAAAACAAAATTGCCTATAGGTAATTTATTTATACATTTTCTTTACAGACATTGTTCGAAGTTTCCACCACCCTTATCGATGCTGTCACATAGCCTTTGGTGTAAATTTGAAAACATTCTAGACAAAGTATGCAACGGTTTGGAAAACGCTCTTGGTATAGTCTGGCGGCCCGTTTGTCGTTATCATTAGCGGCACCAAATGCGAAGTGCACGTCTCCCATTTCTGAGTTTCTTAAGCAGTTCATGTTGCCAGCGCCGTGTCACATTAGAGAATAAATAGCAACAAATAGGTAAGCAAGAAGTTATCTTGTAACAGGATCTGGAACAATCTAGAACTCACTGGTCTAAACGTTTTCATCAAATATCTCAAAAACTAAACTTTTTTTTGGCAAAGCTTCGTGTGTTTAGTTTGTCACTTTCCGCTAGGTGGGAAATTTTCTACCTCTTTTTCCCTAACAGCCTGTGTGAAACTACTTCACGATCAAGTAGGTGAATTTATACTGAATTTAATCAAATAAAAACAGCAAGGGAGTGTTAAGTAGATCAATTGCCTTCATCAAAGTGAATACTTTTCACTCCCTAAACCCCCCTTTTCTTGTTCGGGAACCTTGTCCTAAGGGAGCAAAATGAACTTATGTGCTTGACGTGCAATTCTTTTTTATGTGATGCTGCAAGAAAAGAGATAAAATTTGTCAGGCGTTAAGTTCAAAATGAAGTCACGTTTGAACGAATAGTTGAAGTATCTAACTTAGGTCGCATGCATGTCTTGAGTTGATTTATTCATGGCATTTAAATTTATTTCCAACGTCCTTTACATTTCAGTACCCTGATAATTTCACGAGTCTCTTACATTTCACGGTCACTAAACGGTTAGGTAACCTACAAAGTTTTTAGCTAAAACTTTTTCACTCAACAAATGTTACATGGTGTTGTGATGAACGTGATGGCCTCACAGCCGAAAGGACAAGGGTTCGAGCCTCGGCTCAGGTGGTTGGGGCTTTTCACGTGACCACGGAGTACTTCCCTTGGGAAAGGAAGTTTAAACCACACATTCCTCACATCCCCCACCGCACCAGTAGTTGTAACGCATTTAAAACCCAACGGTAAAACGTGTTGGAATAATAAAGGTTCTAATACAACACACGGACGATAATAGTTAATGGGTTCATAATTGCAAATTAAAACAATTTTCTCAATAAGCTTTCGAGTGGCTTCGATGTCCAGCTGGAGACATTTTGGCCTCGGCCTACATGGACCTCGAATAATTTCCTGGGAATTTTGCCTCATTCCTTCGCGAAGTATATTTTCAGTGGCGCTGGAATTTTATGATACTCCGCTGAAATCTTACTTTCAAGTATGGACCGTACAAGTAATGTAATTGAGATGATTCAAGTCTGGTGATGAAGGAGGACATTCTTCTCTCGAGATGAAGTTAGGAACATTGGAGGCAGCCCAATTGGGTTTTCTTGGCTCCATGTGACGGTGTTGAGTTCGCCGAATTGGCCATTGGCGTTTCAAAAGTGTTACGTTGATCAAGGGAACAATGACGGTCAGACTCTCACTTAGATAATTTTGTAGGCCAAATTTGACCCCTGATCTACCAAAACCAATAAACTTTTCACGGACTCGGAAACGATAGCCCCGACTATCTCAGATGTCGCCCCTTGTCAACGAGTGGCCACTCGAAGCTTCGCCTCGTGGTTCCTCATCCAAATTTAGTCATTCTGAAAATTGGAAATTTAGTCATTCAGAAAGTTGAAATAATGTTGTACATCGCTAAAGACAAAGTGTCACGCCGCGCCCTCCTGGAAACGAGAAATGAAAGTTTGGCTCAGGAAACGTGTTCTCAACAAAACTCGCAACGAAATATTGTTCTCAATAGCTTGTTCTTCTTATGTGTAAAGGAGGGTTTTCGAGTTAGCTTATAGAATTGTGGACATGATACCGACTGAAACTGTTTTCTTTGCAAAACTCATGAGGAAACCCTATGGATTTTCTCTTCCTATCTCTTTAGTAGATTTTAAAAGTTTCAATTTCATGTAATACAGAAACAAATTTCTTCAGATTGATTCCAAAATATTTAATCGTTTCAAGGTTCCTCGCCCAGCATTCATCTAACTGTTAAAAGTTTTATCATAATACTAGGCAAATAGCTTCCTTTATGAAACTTGGAATCTTCTTTCGTTTCCACATATTTGGCCACTGACGGGTACAAAAAATATGACGAAAAATCATTGATATCAAAACCGTCAATAAAATAAAAAATTAACAAAGGATTACACTTGTTTTCTAGAGGGACGTTAAATTTAATACCCTGTGATTACAGGCGCTCCTCGCATTTCAGCGCTCCTCGCATTTCAGTGCCCCTTGCATTTCAGCAACCCTCGCATTTCAGCGCCCCTTGCATTTCAGCGGCCCCCGCATTTCAGCGGCCCCGCAGCTCACAGGACGCTCGAGGGCCGCCCCCCGCTCAGGAGCGCGTGACTGCATTGTGGAGCCCCAGCGTCCTGCGCCTGCGCAGCTGTGCGCTTTTTGGGTTTCTTGTGGGGCACAGAAGCGGCCTCAAAACTGGCTTTTTCTGATCCTTTAGGCCTGTGCAGGCCTAGCGCGGCATGGCATTGCCGCCCTCTTCGGCCAACCGCAAAAAATATGCTGGTCTACAACTGGCTACTTCAACTGGTAAACTGGTTCACATTTGTGCCAACTGGCGAGTTTCCGCTAGTAAACTGGTCTACAACTGTGTCAACTGGCTACTTTAACTAGTAAACTGGTCTACAAGTGTGCCAACTGGAGGCTTCAAGTGGTACGCTCGTTTATAACTATACCAACTGGGGAGTTTTAACTGGTAAACTGCTCTACAACTGTGGCGACCAGCAATCTTAACTGGTAAACTGGTCCTCAACTGTGCCAACTGGCGTCTGGGAACTAAACTGGCTTACCCAGCCATGAACACAAGACTAAGAAAATTCATATAAATATAAATTACTGAACGACGATGAATTTGTTAGCAATATTCTCTGTGCTCTCTGGTACCAGTTTATTTTCTGAAAAAAAAGTTGGAAAGTATTTTTTTAGATATTAGAATATTTTCCTGCATTGAAATTTTTCTAAACACTCGTGCGCTGTGTCCTCATGGTTTAAATTAATTCAAGTTAAGCCTTAAATTATGGTTATGAAGTTAGCTTATGGTTATGGTTATGAAGTTATGAAGCTAGCTTATGGTTATGGTTATGAAGTTAGCTTCTGTAGCTAGTGAGAAAATTATGCTTGGGCGTTAAATATGGCAATTACTTACAAACAACAACTAATTTCCTAAATTGCTCCAACAAAACGATTCGTAGAGAATACATTCATGAAATATTGGTGAGAGATGAATTCGGTAAGTTGAAGAGCTTAAACAGCGAACCATAAACTCTCTTGGAGCAATGCTGAAGCAAAATTAAAACCTTTCTCGTCTCGAAAACGAGTAAAATAGAAAACGTTTGTTTTGTAGATTAGTAAAATTTAGCATAAGAATTAAAAGATGCTTCTTTCGTCAACTAGTGAAATTCTGCATCAAAATCAAAACATGCTAGTTTTGTAGACAAGTAAAATTTTGCATCAAAATTAAAACTTGCGTATCTCGTAGACTAGTAAACCTTGCTGTTTGTCATTCATCTGGTATAGTGAATGAAATTTTTCGCTTAGACTTGACGTCACATATACGCCAAGCAGACCAGCTCTGTTTCCTCATGATGAACTTGCGTGGGCATAAGTCTGCCGCTCCATGCTCAGGCACCCAAAACAAATCCTGCTCAAGAAAGGGGGACGTAAGTGCAGGTGAACCTTTATTATTCCAACACGTTTTACCGTTGGGTTTTAAATGCCTTACAACTACTGGTGCGGTGGGGGATGTGAGGAATGTGTGGTTTAAACTTCCTTTCCCAAGGGAAGTACTCCGTAGTCACGTGAAAAGCCCCACCCACCTGAGCCGAGGCTCGAACCCTTGTCCTTTCGGCTGTGAGGCCATCACGTTCACCACTGCACCATGGAGCCCACTTCGAGGAAACCGTGGTGCAATTTTTGTAACTTAGGATCGCTTTACAATAGAGCGCTGTAATTCACGGGTCCTGAATACCCAGAGCCTCTAATTCACAAGAATTCTTTTGAGACGCTAGGTAGTAATTCAAGAATTTGTGTCCTGCTTCACTGATTCTGAAAGTTCTTAAACCTTACCAGATTCCTGATTGACTTGTGACTAACATTTAATCTTCGCGCATTAAGACGCTGAGTTGTCTTAATTAAAACTAAATAGCGATACAACAGCCATTCTTTGCGCCCATGACTTTACATTTTAAATCTACCCTACATGACACCTCTTAATTTACGTTTTGGTTCAGTCCAATCTAGACTTCATCGTGTATATTTGAGTTCAATTAGAGAATATTTTGTCTCACTCGATGATCGACTATTAAGCACTGCGCAGTCTCAAGTGCGCGACCTGAGCCGCTCGGCCCTCGGACGCCGATGAAAATGAAGACATAAATGAACAAATTTACGACGTGTCCGGCGGCCGGATTACGACAGCTTTACGACGACCACGACGCGCTTGTCGCACAGGGACAAAATGCAGTTTTTGGATGGGAAGCTTCCACGCTTCTCAAAATTTTTACCGCGCTTCTCAAAATTGGAGGGGCTTTCGAAGGCCGCCGCCACCTTGGCCAAATTAATGCAAAGTTTTGTCTTTATGGCGGTGAGGTCGCCGCTGCGGGCACCATAACTGGCTGCTGCTGGGCTACAGCTCCTCCACATGCTAGTTGAGGAAAATATTGAGCAAGGCATCGGTTGATGAGGGGTGCACTGAGCGTCCTGAGGCGCCGCTGAGGTGGTCGTGCTCAGGCAGGGCCAGGAAATGCTTTCTTGCTTCAGTGACGAGATGCCGGGTGATTTTATCCGGCAAGTTGCGTGAGTTTGTGCCTTTGCCATGAATTTGTGTGAGTTTCTGCCCATGTCCCGCAAGTCGTGCAAGCTTGTGCCCATGCTTAGCATGTTGCGTTAGTTTGTGCCCATACCCAGCAAGTTGTGCAAGTTTGTGCCCGTGTCCAGAAAGTTGTGCAAGTTTGTGCCCGTGTCCAGCAAGTTGTGCAAGTTTGTGCCCGTGTCCAGAAAGTTGTGCAAGTTTGTGCCCGTGATCGAAGTTCAGGGAAGCCCTACATATGCCAACACTACTCAGGAATTTATGAGCATCGAGTACACAATTCGATTTTTAGATGTACTTAAAAACTCTACGCATTATGCAGGGAAGACACGAATTATAAATTGAAATTTCCCCAAGAAATTCTTCCGATGTTGGAGTAAAATCATACCATATGTGTGCACTGCAATATTCAGGGGCAGTGAATGTACGCACTCTTATAATGCGTTATGGCCTTATTATAAATTTAAAAATTTCAAGTTGAAAACCACAATAACAAACAAAATACTATCAGTTTGAGCGCCTAAAAAAAGTACTTCTTCTAAGTTGTGAAATGTTTGTTTATGATGAAATGTTTGTTCATGTTTAACCTAACCCAACCCACTGACAGACCTCCAACTGCCGACGGTGCTATCAAAATATCGACGTTTATCGTCTGTTACGGTAAATCCATTTAAAAAATGAAATAATGATAAATTTTAATCAATATAAGACTACGGGTCAAAAATTTGTATATTGG
The DNA here is from genome assembly GCA_014899125.1 of Orchestia grillus. Lineage (NCBI taxonomy): Eukaryota > Metazoa > Arthropoda > Malacostraca > Amphipoda > Talitridae > Orchestia > Orchestia grillus. The sequence continues at coordinate 32,322 of VOMN01062320.1, forward strand.
AAATCTGAGGAGACTTGGCCTTCTTACGATGTGCGATTTCACTATACCCGCTGGATCCAGTCCCCATCTTCCCCATCACAGCCAGCACCAGTCCTCACTACCCCATTATGGCTGGATTCAGTCCCCACTCCCTCATTACACTTGCATCCAGTCCCCACTCCCCCATTGAAGTCGGATCCAGTGCCTTTTCTCCATTACAGCCATATCCAGACCCTTCTTCCTCTTCACAGCCGCACCAGTCCCACTTCCCCATTACACCCGGATCTAGTCCCCACTCCCCCCTTACAACCACACCAGTCCCCAGATTCCCATCACATCAGGATCCAGTCCCCAGGTCCCCATTACACCCAGATCCAGTCTCCAATTCTGTTCGTAATTGAATTGAAGCCTGCGCTCTGGATTACGGCTCGGCTTGTGTGCCGCTCCAAATCTGTGTCTATCCTATAGCTCTCATATATGTATGTTATTCAATACATATGTGTATATATACACTCGAATCTATTGCCTAGCAGCTGCTATGTTTACGCTACATCTTGTAGGCTTCGCTATCTCAGGGAGCCCTTGCTCAATCTCGCCAGAAGCGGTACAAGTTCACGCAATCTTCTCTGGTGTCAGTGCGGCTGCGATTAAAAAGCCAGTCTGTTTACTAGTTTGGATTCGATGAAATAATGCAGATTTGAAATCTAAATTTCTCTGACCAAAGAGCACGCTTTTTTCTCCTTTTGCGGCCACCACCGATCGTAAGCGTCCGATGTGTAGGGTGAAGATAGGGTGCCGTGTGAGCTGAGATAGTCCACACGCACCCTGAATGCAGAGAGCGGCGTATCAAAATGCAGCTAGCTCGTAAAATGGCGCCGTTTGACTCTAGCGCTGCTCCTCGGAAGCGAGGAATAATAAAACGCTCTCCACAAAAGGGAGTAGATCACTTACGAGGTGCAGTTTTTGGGTCAAGTCCTTGGAAGGGCTCAACAAAATTCAGGGTGCGTACGGTAGCTGACGACACCTTACGCACTCTTGGAAAAACAGCACGCATTAATCGATTGTCTTGAATTTTCGTCGACATGAACTAACTTTCTCTAAGAAAGTATGATTTGTATCCGAGGTCTTGATGAACAACGTCCCTTATTGTTCCTTCAGACACTCGAACATCTTTGGTGAGATGTCGCATTGACTTCCCAGGACTCTCGTCGATCATGCCACGCACTCTTCTGGCAAATTCAGGTGTTCTGAGTGAGTCAGAGCGTTGACATTGCTGCTTCCTCTTGCTCGGAGCTAATTTATCTCCATTATTTTCATTCAGCCACTTTCTAACTTAGCAAACGAAAGATCTCGAAACTTTTAGAAAATTTTGCAATTTCTAATAGCTATGTTTCGCTTTTATAGACACTATTACAGCGTGTCTTTTCATTTCATTAGTTATAGTAGTATCTGCCATGGGATCTCCTAAAATAAAAAATGCATTAATTAATATCAAGTTAGTTTAAATTACAGAAATGCAAGTGTCCTCAGATACCTTACGCACCCTGTAAATTCGCCTGCACTTGCCCTGCAGCCGACTAAAGAATGATCATCCATCGACGCAAGCACGGACGTCATTCGGAGTGACCTATGACGGGAGAGCTGGGAAGATTTGGAGTGAGCTATGACGGGAGAACAGGGAAGATTTGGAGTGAGCTATGACGGGAGAGCTGGGAAGAAAGAAGCGAATGTCTGTCGCGGGTTTGATGGGAATTACGCCGTCGGCTTGGCCTCTCACTTGCTCCAGCGCCTTAAAGTTAGTTCAATTTAAGTTGAAGATGAGCTTTCACAGTCACAAAGTGATAAGCAAAAATAGGAGATGCGAGTCTTTGTTTTATAATACTCAGCAATTTCCGAAGCAGAGTATTGCAAAATAGTCTAAAGTGAGCATTTAGGTAGATTTTGTCAAACTCCCAATATGGAACGATATGGTCACAATTTCGAAGGCTTCAGTCCCCACTAAAATTCTGTGAGAAATACAAAACTAAACGTAAGGCATTTTCATATCTATTTTCCAAAATATGCGAAATTATGTAATGCTATTCCACTAACAATGCAACAAATACACTTGAGGGAAAAATGAGAGTAGGATGTTAAAAAAGCTAACCTGAGGGTATCATCTATTCACCATAACAAGTGGAAGAGTGATCATATTATTAATTCAAATAGGCTTAAATTAGAAATATATGAAGACTCTAAGGTCTAAGATTTCTCACATTTGGGTAAAATTGCGCATGTTATAGGGTAGTAAATCGAACCGCTAACATTGGACTACTGTATTCATCAGAAGGTTAACGGATGGAAGAAAATGGGAGTGCTGACACAAGTGTGCCTGCCCGCTGTGTCTGGTGCTGATACACGGCTCCCTCCACCATGTCTGGTGCGGTCACACGGCTCCCTCCACCATGTCTGGTGCGGGCACATGGCTCCCTCCACCATGTCTGGTGCGGGCACATGGCTCCCTCCACCATGTCTGGTGCGGGCACATGGCTCCCTCCACCATGTCTGGTGCGGTCACACGGCTCCCTCCACCACGTCTGGTGCGCGCACATGGCTCCCTCCACCATGTCTGGTGCTCGCACATGGCTCCCTCCGCCATGTCTTGCATTCCCTCTCCCCATACATTCATGCATGGTATTCATTGGCTGTAAACCAGCCTTGGAAGCAATACGGCTCATAAGATTTCCCCACCGGAATTTCGATGTTTAATTGAACAATTCTCCAGCACCAAGAAGTTTGCGCTCGCCCGCTCAATAAACTGAAGGTGCGATGCAGGCAACCAACGTCCGCGCCTGTTATTTCTATTCAGATTTTGTCGGCGGCCTTAACGCTGCGACTCGGGGCTGACGAGATCGGAAGCCTGAGCGGAAAGTCGCTTTCTTAACTTTCACTCTAAATTCCCTGACGAATTTCGCTTGCCGCCTGCATAGATTCGTTTCTTGCCCCTGTGATAGCACATATCTGGACTCCGTACGTGTAACATCTGATAGCACATATCTGGACTCCGTACGAATAACATCTGATAGCACATATCTGGACTCCGTACGCATAACATCTGATAGCACATATCTGGACTCTGTACGCATAACATCTGATAGCACATATCTGGACTCCGTACGAATATCCTCCCGTACAATGATCGCACTATGTAACCAGTCACCATATCGCTGTAAAATCAGTCACAATATTATCATACTACTCATCACCACATCATTATGTCATACAACTGGCCACCACACCATACAACTGGACACCACATCATACAACTGGCCACCACATCATACAACTGGCCACCACATCATACAACTGGCCACCACATCATACAACTGGCCACCACATCATACAACTGGCCACCACATCATACAACTGGCCACCACATCATACAACTGGCCACCACATCATACAACTGGCCACCACATCATACAACTGGCCACCACATCATACAACTGGCCACCACATCATACAACTGGCCACCACATCATACAACTGGCCACCACATCATACAACTGGCCACCACATCATACAACTGGCCACCACATCATACAACTGGCCACCACATCATACAACTGGCCACCACATCATACAACTGGCCACCACATCATACAACTGGCCACCACATCATACAACTGGCCACCACATCATACAACTGGCCACCACATCATACAACTGGCCACCACATCATACAACTGGCCACCACATCATACAACTGGCCACCACATCATACAACTGGCCACCACATCATACAACTGGCCACCACATCATACAACTGGCCACCACATCATACAACTGGCCACCACATCATACAACTGGACACCACATCATACAACTGGCCATCATATAAAAAACCCTAGCGATGGGTCGAAGGCCGTCCAGAAGAGTATATGATGATGAGAATCAAATTTTCTAGCCTGGATATCTTTCAATTAAACACGAGAAATACAACGTAGAATTAGAGCGTGTGGTCTTCCTAACGAGTTAGCAGGGCAATGAAACCTAAACTTAATAATACAATATTGCGGCAATGAAGAATTATTGCATAAATGGGTCTCCCCGCGATGATGGGCGACCAATTATTCCAGAAATGGGTCTCCCCGCGATGATGGACGACCAATTATTCCAGAAATGGGTCTCCCCGCGATGATGGACTCGCAATTAATGCAGACAGGAGTCTCATAACGGTACTAGGCCAAGTAGAAACCTGCGAGCGTCTTTACTGCTGAGTCCTTGAATTGACGACTCAAAAAAGCAGAGCACTGTTCGACGGAGATTTTCACCACATATCTATGTACTGCAGTGGTTTTATATATAGGCCTACCTCTAAGATCTGTTGACTTTTTTCAATCTTCATGTGAGAAAAACTAAAAGCAGTACAAAATTGTAAACAATCATACCTATTTCAGTTCGCAAGAGTCACCAATACGGTCTTACGACACTTAATTCTACGTGTAATTGCCACACCTAGCTGCAGCACATTGTGTTACCTGCAGTTCCACCACATTATGTTGCACGTACATAGCTGCTGTACATTTATGTTGGACGTAATGCAAAACATTTATGTCACACGTAACTGAAACTCATTTATGTTACACGTAGCTGCAAAACATTATGTTTCACTTACCTATAACGCAAACATTGCACCTAACTGTAGTACATGTCCATTGCGCGTAGCTGCCGTACATGTACATTGCACATAGCTGTAGTACACACGCATCTACCTTTCTCCAGTATTTGAAATTCAGTGGACAATTATCCTTTCAAATTGAAGCTGATCTCTCTTTCGTAGACACACAACCCTGAAAATTTCCGTCTAGAGTTGGAATGTTTGTGAATCTTGCTCGACTTCACGCGTTTCGATATTTTCTCGGTGATCGCTTCTTTATTGATGTTTTGCCATCAAGTCTTGGTCGTTCATTCCTGTGCGATTTCTCGCGCTGGAGCATTTATCCTGCTTTCATTATTCGAGTTTTGTTCTGTGCGTCATCGCATCACGAGCGAGCGGCGGAAGTGTGCGCCTCAGCACTGTTCACAAAACAGGTTCGATCAAATTAGACATCTTTTAATCAAAGGTCATCCCACCGTTCAGGACGAAGCTCGTACGTCATTCAGCTCGTCGTTGAATAGCTTTCAAGCGACACAAAACAGACGACGTGGGAGTTTGTACTCTTATTCGATTCCTAGTTTTAAGTCGATCATCACCTGTCCTATTTTCGCTAGACGGACGGTCGTCGGAAACTCTGATGAGATCACTCTGGAAATGTTGAAAAAGTTGAATTTGACGTCAGGTTTTTTTCCTTTTTTCAAGGCTGGCCATAGTCTATAGTCCTTTGGAGTTTCGCGTCGTGCGAACTAATGTCAACAAAACTCACACATATGTCTGGAGCCATACGTCTACTCGCATGGCTCTAAATAATAATGGAGGTATGAAGTATAAATCTGTACAGCTAATGTTTTTTTTAATATTTTAACCTGTAAGAAATATATACGTGCATATTTTAAACGTGCTTGAAATTAACCTTTTTTTGTGCAACAAAAAGGGTCGCATAAAACCATCTTAAAAATATTTGTTTAAAACAGAAACCTCCAATCACGTACACTTCATACCCATCGGCCAGCATGACGCATGAAGCAGTTCTATTGATAAAAGCATGTTTGCTTTCAGAGTCCACGAACCATTACTTCTTTCTCGATACACTTCTCAAAGTGGCACAATTTTCATCGTAAAATTCAGATAACACTTACAGCTGAGGTCCCCAGGCAGCGGGGCAAAACGGGGAATAGTTTCATTAAAATATTCTATGGTTTTAGACTGGAACCGCCAGCGTTGCTCCGTGCCCCCTGGCGACGGGCCAAACAAGGTCTACTTTTATTACAAATATTCTGTAATTTCGTTTCCGAACGACCAATTCCCGTATCCCCAGGCAACGGGGCTCAGCTGAGGGAGTGCCCCACGCCGCGGGGCGTCGCAGCCCCACGGCCCTGCTCACAATCCCCACTAGTCACCCAAGAATGTAGACGGGAAAGTCTACGAAAGCACAAACCATTGATTTGGCCCGAAGCTGCGCGCTTCACGGGCCTTTCATTCCGAGCAAAAATCGAAGAAAGATTTAGGATTCTCGGTGAGAAAGTCGAGCGCGGCAGTTAGAGACAGAGACCGACCGAATGAAGCAGTGTATAAAACTTTCCCGACATTTTTGGGTGCCTTTGAACTATTTTCTATTCCAGGATTTACTTTGGGGATTAATTTGAGGATCTCTGTGAATAAAACGCGCCGTCTACCTCCCCTGATCTGTTTCGGTGTAAAATAGAACTCGTCCATCCAGATGAGCTGTGAGGCACTACAAAACTGTGACATGGTTGCGAGAACTGAAATTCCTTTTGACAGCTACGCTTTTTGAGCTTTATTGATAATGTTATACTGCATTTCCCTCAATAGTGTTCACGTTTATTATTTTCCAATTGGCGTAAATGAATTCGCAATGTTCGAAACAACTGTATTCCTCTCAAAGTAAAATTCTTGTCTTACACCAAAGCTTTGATGTGAGATAGTTTTTTTTTAATTTTCATCTCAAAAATGTATCAGCCATTACCAAATTTGGGAAGTTGCTTCTTTATAAGGTGTTAACTGTTCTGTAATAATTTCCGACCGATCAGTCGAATATTATGTAAACTTTTAAATGTAATTCATGTAGTTGAATTTCAACTGCGCCGCAATTTTAGGTACCGACATGAAAAATCTATCAATACGTTATTTTCAAAATTCTAAGTTATACTAAATCTACTGAAATAATGTACAAACATTAAAACTTTTTAATACAAATATTTTCTGACTACGTGAATTATATTTATGACTAGTAGACGCTCCCTGCCAAAAACGGCGGGACAAATGATATTAATTCCTTTATATACCCTCTTATTAACGGTAAATCTGCCACTATATGTTGTTATTTACAGTATCACTGATACGGACTGCCTTCTTGACAGTCTCGCTCAATAGTTAGAAATCCAAACCCGGGAATTGTCATCCATGTAAATCCTTTAGAGCGTGACAGAAAAACGGATGGACAAACCGACCAAGCAACTCTGGGCTATTATTATATAGTAGGATTATTATACTCTCCACGTGGTTCAGCAATTGATAAGAGAGGTTTGTCCATGGATTTCTTCAAATTTTCACTTTTATTTGCAGTAATACCTTTAGCACGAGTGTTAGTTCACTCCAGAGGTGAAAAAATTTGACATTCAGACTGGTAAGCACGTTGTTTAGCATTGACCACAGGTTCTGAATAAAGTTCTGGTGCGGAGAACACACTGCCATTTCATCAGTCGACCATTTTTGAACTCAAGAGTCATCAAATATTCTACGGTAGCCTCTGCAATATGTGACGAGGAATTGTCATGCATAAGAACAAGCTTCTTTTTGTTGGCAGGAGACCGACTCCGAAACCACGGAGCAGCCATCTGCTTTAGAAAGTCAACATAGGCAGCTGTAGTCAGTTGCACACCGTCATGGATTCTGAAAGGGCCCACTTGCTCATTGTAAACAATTCCTGCCAATATCATAACGCCTCCTTTTCTTTGGCGATGACGAAGACGACGATAACTGTGCTCGACCCATCAAATCCACTGAGGGTCGTACGCGTCTCACCAGTGAAGAGGACGTGTTTGAAATCCAATTCCATGTATGTTGTGGCCCATTCAAGTCATTAATCCTTATGTATCTGCATCAGAGAAGGTCTAACATCGGCATAACGTGTTTGGCCGTACTCTCAGCACTCGAAAAATCGATTCGCTTCCCATACATGGCCTTGTCCAACGTTCTCAAAGATATTCTTGCTTGTTGAGTGATGGCTTCCACGCATTTCCAGTTTCACTCTGGGCAAATCAGGTCTTTTAAGGATCTTACATTTTCTTTTATCTTTCCTTTTGGCTTTGATTTCAAGATTGCTGAAATGCTTCTTCATACAGACATCACGACCGAAAGTAGCAGCTATATCTCTAACACATTCACCATCAGCTAATTTAGACACAATATACGCATTTTCTTGGTCATTGTGGCATTTTTGAAACTCATTTTAACTGAAAACTTAAACAATGGCATTACTTTAGTTTGTTGACTACTGCGCAGAAGTGATTCGAAACTTTTAAATATGTGCATATCAGAGTTGCCAACATTGCCAAATTTTATTATTCAAAAAATAATATTTTAATTTCTGTAGGAAAAAGGCTCCAGCCCAAAACCTTGGCAAGGGCTGCCACGGCTGGTTGTGCTTCAGCGCTAAAAATGGCAGATTCCGAGAAATAAGTTAATTCTTGTCTTTTTTATCAGACCAAAAACACATTCAAAGAATTTTTATAGAGCTGTTATGTATAATTCAAGGAAGTCTTCTCTGCAGGTCGACTTGACCAAATGATCGCAAATGCAAGAAATTCTGCTCGACCTCACGTCACTCAGCTGCGCTGGTACGGCTGCAGACGACGCCTGGATTCTCCTTGCGGAAGTATAAAGTCGAAATTTTTCCCGCTCGTTGTTCAAAAATTAGTTTCTCTTCATGAAATTGACGTCCATCTTTCCTTCCAAAAATATTGATAATTCAGATTAAGTTCGATGAATTGTAACATGTAAACTTTCCCATGAATCTTTTCAACAAAAATTTTATTAGCTAAACGCACTTTAATAATATACTGAGGAACTGGAAAGACAATTACTGGACGAAGATTTTCAGTTCCTTGCGAGCCTGTCTGTAAAAATGGTCAGAAATTGGCGCAATCTTGCGACGTTCTGGGACGCTGCTGTTCACGTTAGTAAGAGCCTATGTGAACTACAAAAATGAATACGCATTTACCTATGTACTTATAGTGTAGATGAGGTGCAACTGAAATTTAATACCCTCAAGTTAATTTTGACTGAATGTGTGACTGTATTTATAATGTGTTTAAATGATACGCACAATAAATGTATCATTGTGCGCAAAATGCAATCTTAAGGGCGAATCTGCTCATTTTTTTAACTCCGTAAAGATATGGCTCAAAAAACGGGCCTGCATTCGTTTTTGTCAGTGCAAGTTGGGGAATTTTTTTCTTTTTAGTCACCCTGCACACCTCAGAGTCACACAACATCATGGCTGTACTTGTCGGCTCCTTAGTACGTCTAATTTGCCTTAAAATTTTCGTTCAATACATCATCATACTGCTGGTCCATTCTTGAGAGGAAATTTTATGGCTGCCAAGGCAGCGGGAGTTCATTGTATTTCACGATGCTAACTCGTGGTTTGGGTGTCGAGTGGTCTACAGCCTCTGCCCGCCTTCCCTCAACTCACGTAAACGCCCCTTGAAAAATTATCTCTCTATCTTCTTAAAGTACGTCACAACAACAAGCTCTTATTCGCCAAAATTTACTTCGCAGCTACCCGCCCTTTCTCATCTAAATTTACACGCTAAATTTGCGTCATAAGACGCGTGTCTCATCCATGCATTTGGCCTCGAGTTGTTTTTCCTGGAGCAAAAGCGGCCAAAAACGCTGGAGGTCAGGCGACCTAAAATCAAATATGCTCGAGAACCACTAACGGCGGTGGCCCAATCCTCGACCGCGAATCCATTAGCTGTGACCAAGTCGGTATGGGCTCAACGACCCAAGGCCAGGATCCTTTTTTGCAGTTTTTGCCATTGCTTTCTATTCTGTCGTGCGCGGCGCAAGCAAGGCAAGAGAGAGCACTTATTTCTATGCATGAACAGGGCGTTTATGACATTTTTTTATAGTGTGACGGAAATGAAACCAGTCTTGTGTTTGGTCGAGAGGTGCTTCTTGAGCGCGAGGACGTAAGTAGCGCAAGTGAGAGAGTGGCTGCGCTGGAGACTTTAAACCAAAGTTCGGACCAGCGTTCGTACGTCTCCCGGAGGTGTGGGTGACGCTTCAGACTTCAAAGCAGGCAATCAAGCTGCTGCTCTCCGACAGACCTGCTCACAGTTTTGCATGGGCATCCAAATCTGTAAACTCTTTTACGAGTATTTCACATGAAAACTTTTCATCTTGAGATGAGGGCGGTGTTTCATCGTGCTATGAGGTATTAAGAACTTTACAGCAGGACTGTTTTTCGTCTACTTCCATTTATGCCTGATTGTGTTCACGGACTTTGAGACTATGTTCTATAATATCAACATTCGCATTTCTCGTTTCGGACTTATTCTATAGATTCTTTAGTCCCAATCCCGATTTTCAAGAAAATGACTCAGCCTCGAATCCTTCACAGCTTCATGAGGTAAGTAAGGATTTGATCCATGGGACCGTTGTTGAATTTTCAAATTTAGAGCATAATTTGTCTTCGCCTCGCCTTTATTTGATCAAATTACCAAAGTTGCAATCACTTGTAAATGCTTCGCTTCGAAGATTCCTTGATCCGTGCTGCGTTGTTTTGCCCTGCAAATGTTTGCACCCTCTCCGAAATTCATCACGCGACTCAGGAAGGAGATTCAATCGTCTCATAGAGGATTCAGTGTGGCGGCCTAACTCGAGGCGGATCAAATGACGAAGCTGAAACTGTGCATTTCCAAAGGCCAGCGCACCTCTCCTCTATCAGTACTCTGAAATTGATATGTCGCTGCCGAGTTCCTTATTTAGCGAGCGTCCCATTTGCATTTAATGCGCCTACTAATGAGTATTGGAGGTAGAAGGTAGTCCTAACTCTTCCAAATCCTCTTGTGCTCCAAAGCAATTTGTTCGCTCTTGGCAAGAATGCCAACCGGTAGAGGTCATTTGGTGCTCCATTCGCGCGGCGGAGTACAGAACAATGTGCTTTTATTTTTTTATTTTCGTTGCCCGGGAAATGTGATGAGCTTACCACCGACGTTGTGCTGCAGGATGATTCATCTTATTCAAGATATTTCTATCCGAGCATGGAACTTCACAGCCTGTGTTGGTTCTTAGGCAACATGTTGGATATAATTGATTAAGTATTGGAACAAAAATGGTTTAACATATCGACGAACGGATTGAAAATATGACAAAAATCAAACATTGGAATTGGATCCTAAATCAGCTACTGACCTCAACTGCTCACATGACAACTGCAACACACTGAGAGACTAAAGCAGCCGGCTTAATCAAGGAGTTTGAGCTCCTTCTGTTCGGAAAGATATTTTTGTCCGCGCTTCAATTCTTGAAAATCATACATGCAAACGCGTGTCGCACGAAATATTGATATGACGCTTGAGCTTCCAAGTTCGAAAGTAAGAATTTGGGATTCTTAAATCAAATGATAGCTTTGTACTCAGCAAAACTTCGAAATTTTGGTCTTAGCAGGATTTATTTTACAAAAGTCGTTCTTATTGCTACAAAAAATTACTGCCAGACTTTACTCGAAACTTTCCACGAATAGAAAACTTTTTATTATTTTACTCTTTACATGAGAAGGAAATTTTTTACACTTTTTTACTCTTTATACGAAAAGGAAAGCCGTTAAGTGGACGCGTTTATTACTTTTGGATGGAGAGAGCTCCTAGACTTTACACTCGGGAAATCTTGCAATGGATAGCCGAGGAAAGACGTTCTTTGACGCATCATTCCTTGGCGTTCTCCGTTGACTTACGTTAAGTTTTTATTTGCCTTCCATCATCAATTTTTACTTTTTGGAAGCATTTGCGGTGCTGTGCAAACATGAACCTTATGTTAGTTTCGGCATAGGTGCGCTCTGAAGGACCGTGCAGCTAGCGACAAGTTGAGAGAAAGATCTTCTGTGAAGACCAACAATTCTTTACGAAGTATTTATCATTATTTATATCTGAGGCTTATCTCTCTGTCTCTCATATTTATGTTAAACACAAATAAAGAATGTCGTTACAAGTGTTGGGTACAGGTATTGTAAAAATGTCCAGTTGCATCTCAGCCACTTTTTACGTAATCACTTCATCAAGCAGGTCATATTCAATCAGTATCAGCACGCAGTAAATTAAGTACGTACCATACAATCAGTATCACAGAATAGTAATTTAAGTACGTCACATACAACCAGTATTACAGAGTAGTAAATTGAGTACGTCCCATTCCCATACAATCAATATCACAAAACAGTAAATTCAATACGTCCCATACAACCAGTATCAGCGCACAGTACATTGAACACGTCACATACAATCAGCATCAGCACACAAACACTACGGGCGTATGTATTTGTCCACGGTAAAGGTTTAAAATAGACACGTGCACGTAACAAAAGTTCCTCGCTTGTTGAAAGACCGAAATTTATTGCACCTAACATTTAACTTCTTAACTCCCGACGACGGCCTGAATTTCCTGGCTTCTGGAATCGTTCAATTCTTGCCCGCACGAAAACGTTTGCGTTGCTCAGTCGACTCAGAGCCCAGCGCTCGCAGATCGAAGGAGAGAAGTCGATTTTTATAATCTTCTCGAGTTCAACTTCTCCGTATCATCGAGAATTTACTGCGCTGTAGCCCGCACATGAAAAGCTCGATAACAGAGACAGCGCATAGGGAAGCTAAATGATATCACGAATTCTGCGTGTGGGTTCAAGTTCTACTGCTGAACACAAAATATCTTCGTCCTTGAGTTCTTTAAAAATTTCATTTTCATGCCGGATTACTGAATGACTGAGACGTGTGCAGCATTTAGCAGTGAAGTTGACCTAACAGCTTCGTAGCAGCAGACTCTCCAGGTACTGAAGGGCTCTTAAGTCCAGGTTAGATCGATAGGCTCTGGCAGACATCCGCTCTTCCTTTTGCTCGAGATCAAGAGCCTGATGCTTCGGCCGACTGCCGAAATTCTGCCTGGACGACTTCAAAGGTGGCACCCACCAGCTTTGAGTATTTGCTCCAGTAAAGGCAGGGGTGACCAGCCTTCATCGACCTAAGTGACAGTTCCAAAACAACCCAACCCTACAGCCCGGACCAACCTCATGTTCGACTTCACGATATGAGCTGCAACATCGACCCTCGCACTGGCAAAATACATCGACTGCTTTTATCTCCGCGTGCTCCGCCCTGCTTCAAGTTTCTATGTGAAGTTCGTTTTCAATTGGCAGGGAAAAGGGCAGGAAATTTGGGCGCTGAACGACTTTTCGAAGTCATGCTTAATATTATTACGTGTCCCCTGATTTTTATTTACCTTCTGAAGCACAATAAATATTGTGAACTCGACTCAAAACAGACCAGGGTATAAATTAAATTCAATAGCTTCAATATCTACGAACCTACGAATTATTCTTCTATGCAATATAAACAATAGAAGCATATATTTACATACTGTACACACACGGGTTATATATAAACTTTCCGGAGAAGAAATTAGTCATCAATTGCTTTTCTAGCTCGAGTTATTTAATACATTCATCAATATCTTTGCGAAAATGTAACTGAAGTTTTGGTTATAAACAAGTACTGAACAAGCATCAGTCTTCATTCAGAGCTGGCAAGGTATGAACTTGTTTTATAGTTGCTTCATAACGATGGGACGAAATCATGACAGTGTCGAAATAACAAAAATGGGCTAGTGCATTTAGTCGGGCTTAGGGACTCCCAGTGAAGGAAGAACAGGATTTTGCTGGTGTTTCATGCAACACTGTTATGCGGACTTACGAACAATGGAAATAATTCGGTACATATGGCAATTGAAGACAATATTGTGGTCAGAAGAAAATTTTATTCGATAGGAGCCGCCACTGCATGGTGTGTCCCGAATTGTTGACTGGAATCGCATTGCGTCACGGATGGAATAACTGCAAAACGACAATGGTAGCCCTTTTCCTCCTATTTTTGAATGACCTCTTCGTATGGTACTCCATGCAACGGATATATGGAGTAGAGAGGCTCGAAAACGGTCGATGATAACTACTGTGTACAAGACTACACGTTCAAACTGGGTCAAGCCCCACGCACATTGGACTGTAGAGGATTGGAGAAGCGTCATGTGGAGAGATGAATCACAATTCTGCTTCTGTAGCGATGTTGTCCGCCGTCGTTTTTATCGAAGACCTCATGAAGCCTTCAACGAATCCAAGGAGGAGCATTACAAAGAGGAGGAAGTTCTGTCATGTTCTGGGTCTGTTTCAGATACACAGAAGTGGGTCCGTCAGGCACCGTACATGTCTAACTGAAAACGCATGGCTACATTGAGCTGCTAAATGACCAAGTTTTGTCATTTGCATAATATCTGAATGAAGAAAGGCGTGTCGCTTTGCCTATCTCTCAGGATGACAACTGCGGGTCCCATCGGGCTAAAACTGTCATTGATTAGCATGATAGTCATTCAGGACATGTGAAGCATTTTGATTGGTCAGCTAAGTCCCCTGGCAAGAACACAAAAGAAAATTTGTGGGACCACCTAAGACAACCACTTAGACGAGTGGTAGAATGGCTTAAAATCAATCAGGTGTACATTAGGACACTTGTAAACTCAATGGCACGCAGATTTGTGGGCATTATTTGTGCTCGTGGTGGACCTACACCATATTGGTAGTAAATGACTATTTTTTTGTTCACGGAGGTAAAAACAAGGTAATTCCAGAACATGTGAGTGCGTCGAGTCAGTATCCAGGATACATCTATTAAACTGTTAAATTTGATTGTTAATAGAAAAAGCAAAATGAATGTTTTTATTTATTTTTGATTTATCAGTATAAATGTTCGCAAGAGTTGTGAGCTGCGTAATTTCAGAGAGGGGCAACAACGGTTTTCGAAATTTGAACGGTGCTGGAAGGATGAGACACGTTTATGTGTTTCTTTCGCTGAAATTTTTATCATTTGTAGAGGGAACTTATCAACATACGAAGCCAAACGCATCTTTCAGTTATTTGATAATTATCAAATAACTGAAAGATGCGTGGGGGATAGTCGGAAAGACTTTCTTTCATACTACCCATGAATCGCCAAATTATTATTTTGAGCCACGAACTTTGGTATGAATAGAATTCAGATAAATTAATGCGTACATCACTTTCATACATTTACTATTCACTTTCGTCTAAAGTGCTTAGGTGCAGAAGTGCGTCTTCAAACGCAAAGAAAACATTGTCTCAAATCTGTCAGGCTGGAAAAGCAAGAAGTCAAAACTTTGGGCACATATTATTAGACTGACCTTCTCATATTAAGGATATAAATCCTACTAACAATGACCTGAGAGGTAGAGGAAGAATAAATAAGGCACGAAGAGGGCCACAAGTTCTGCCACCGAGCGAGTACTGAACAAAAGCGAATTCATAATTCAGTGCAAAACAAAACTGCGAGGAAAATAAACCTAACAAATAAGGAAGTCGAAGTTTTGTTACGAGCAATGTACTTCTTACTCTTAAGAGTAACTATTTTGAATTCTTTCTGTGGAAATAAATAGGACCTCACCCACCTTCAGTAAAATTTCACCAGTGCAATTCCAGTAATAAATATTACAGGACCTTTTATAAAAGGAAATCAAGCTTGAGATGCAAATAGACACGCGCTCTCGAAGCCCACGCATTTATGTAGATATGGAGAGCTAAAAGCATCGTGTTCCTTTCTGCAGACAAAATCTGCAAATTTTATGCCTAGGTCCAAATATTTTTGCCCATCATTTACTTTTTGTGTAAATGCGCTCTTTCCTCCCGGTCCGTGGGGGCTGAGGCCCTTGGGTGGGGGCTGAGGCCCCAGGGTGGGGCTGAGGCCCTTGGGTGGAGGTTGAGGCCCCAGGGTGGGGGCTGAG
>VOMN01062321.1:0-21205 GCA_014899125.1 Orchestia grillus
TACATATATGCATGCGAGAGGTATGAAGCGACCTCTCAAAGACTTGACGAACTACAGCCCTTGTGTTGTCGTTCCGTCACACTTCCAGACACTTCCAGAAGCAGTAAACAAAGTAAAATCAGCACATTCATACATCGTCAGATTTTATTGAAGCTGGATGCTAAGTGAATACAATCCCGAAAGTCATAGAAGTACCAAAAGCTACATGAAGAAAGCAAATAGCTGGACTTCGTAATGCAGAATAAACCTACAGGCAAATGGGTGAATGTATTATGGTTCCACATTCATCTGTTGGGGAAACAGTTCGGAAGCACTGAGAGACTGGGGCAATCTTCAATCTGCCAAGAGTCTGAGCTTCTTGTAGTATCCAATCTGCCTAGGTAACAAAAAACGCAAAAAATTTAACTTCTTATAGCCAAGCATGTGAAGAACTGTTAAATTTTGCCAAAGACCTTCTTGATAAAGGTATTGAGTTCTGGAAACGGGTTGTACGGTCTGATGAATGCGAAATTATTCTTTTCGGTCGAAACGACGCTCATGTTTGGAGGAAAACAGGAACTGTCTATGATTCGAAGAAATCCATCCCTACCATCAAGCATAGAGAAGGAAACATCATGGCATGGTGCTATTTTACTGTCAATGGTGGAATGGAACTTCACTTCTTTGATGGTAAAAAAGATAGTTTCACGTATAGGTAGATGCTGAAGCAGAACCTGTTTCTGAGCACAAGAAAATTCTGCGACCGTGTAAATGGACCTTTCAGCAAGGCAATGACCCCAAACATAAGCGAAATTAACAAAAGAATGTTTTGCAATTAAGAAAATAAGTACCCTTCCGAAGCCTAGCCAATCGTCATACCTCAATCAAATTGACAGTTTGTAGGACTGTTGAAAACTGTTGTGAACTGAAGGAGTCCAAAGAACCTGGCTGATTTGAGAATCATCTGCATGCAAGAAAGGAACAAGATACCACAAACGGAGTGTCAAAAGTTAATTTCCTGGTACAATAATTGTCTCCATGTTGTTATTGCAAGAAAGGCCACGCCACTGAATACTAAAGATTTGTTTTTAGTTGTTGACAAATATTTTTGTCTATAGATTTCTTTTGATAAGTTGATTATCTAGGTGTCTGTAAATTTTCTACTGCTTTCTTTGCGTATGCTGGTATGTTTTCTGAACTACTTGTAGTCTTTACCACAGAGCAGAACTCGAAATTTTCAAAATGCATCAAAAATAGCGTTGTGCAACCACTTGTACTCAGGTACTCTACGTGTATACATACCCAGTTTAATTTTTTCTCAGAACCATCGAAAAATCTGTAAGATAATCGATCCAAATGCTTGGATGGTCAAAATTACAAATAATTATAATTGATCCTTCCAAAACGTTAGACTTACATGGACCAATTTCTAACGTTAGGTCGCAGAGGCTTTCTAATTTTTTCCCACCCTTGTTCTAATTTAGTGAGGAAATAAAAATTTACTACAAAAATACAGTTCTCAGTTGGTATTAAGTGTTTATTTTTATTTTTATCACAGAATAAGAAACCCGGAAAATATAACAAGCAACGTATATCGGGCTGGAGAGAAGCTGGACCCCCGAGCTCTATTTCAAAAGCCAGTTGTAATTGTTCTTCCTCTATGAGTAATCAAGGGAACTCTTCAGGAAGCCGACAAAGTTCTCGGTGCTATTTTGACATGATGAGTCAGAAGGGTAAACTTTTGCCGCAATCCCACGAAAGCACAAGTTAGCACCGTCCCCTCCAGCAGAGCTGTGTTGACACCGGTGGTCTGCATGGAGCAAGCCCTGGCCCAATGGTGTTCACCTCTGCGTGAGGGCTTTTTAGGGCTGCTTCGTATTGCTTATTCAACAGATTTGAGGATCAGTTGTTCGCTCATTTAATATGCGGTTCAACATTACTTTCATGACCATCATGCATTTTTAAATAATTTATGTTTCCTATCAACAGTACTAAGTACACTCAGAGAGGCCAAAATTAGTCACCATGGAGCCTATGAATGGAATTTTTGTGCGAACTTCATGTACTCCGATAATTTCAAGTATGTCACGACGAAAAAGTGTAACGGACTTGCGTCTTCCAGTTCCTCAAATTACGAGCCAACTTTTCCAATTACGTTCATTTTAGCGCCCTGAAGTGAGACGGCCTAATTCTACTTAATCAATCAAATACACCAGCGAATTAGCTACAAACTGCCTGGCTTTCTCGAGTTTTTAACATCCTTTTTTTGTGGTGAGTTTTTTGTACGTAAATGGGGAAATAAGTATACAACGCTCGCATTTGGAAATGCATTTAATAAGCGTAGCTGTGGAGTAAAACATATTTTGAAGTCGGAAAACTTTCAGGCTTAAGCTGGCTCCCATTTCTCTTCACGAAGTGTTCCATGGCCCTAATGAGCGAATTCAAATGAGCTGAGAGGGAAGCCGTCACAAACTTACCAAGGAATTTAAATCCTTAGAGGAACATTTTCACCCATGGACTCATCAAGTTTCCGGAGTTTTACATGATCAATGAAGGCGAGTTTTTAATTTTCCAATTGAAACATTTTCATTTAAAGCTTGAAGTAGAACAAAAATATGGATAATAATTCCCTTGACACAGAGTCTGTAAAAGAATAAATGTAGATTTTCAGTCAAATTGAAGCCTTAAAAAATTTAATTCCGAATCAGTCTTAAATTCTTGAAACATATTTCTTAGTTCATACATCTAACTTCCTATAGAAAGCCAACTCTCCTTTCGCTTTGAAATGACCGCCTTGAAATCCCTTTCTGTTCACAAACTAAAACCTAATCCCTTTCGTATTTACAATGGATCCATTCTTCATGGCCACAAACTTAAAAAGCTGTGCACATAGTTCAACGTTACTTGATGAACCTGCATGCATGATTACTAGAAAGCATTCTACCACGTCAGAGTTCCAGCAGCGGTGTCAGCAATCCTCCACAGAGTTCCAGCGAAGGGGCCAGCAATCCTCCACAAAGTTCCAGCGGAGGTGTCAGCAATCCTCCACAAATTTCCAGTGGAGGTGGCAGCAATCCTTCACAGAGTTCCAGCGAAGGTGCCAGCAATCCTCCACAAAGTTCCAGCGGAGGTGTCAGCAATCCTTCACAAATTTCCAGTGGAGGTGGCAGCAATCCTCCACAGAGTTCCAGCGGAGGTGTCAGCAATCCTCCACAAAGTTCCAGTGGAGGTGGCAGCAATTCTCCACAAAGTTCTAGCGGAGGTGTCAGCAATCCTCCACAGAGTTCCAGCGGAGGTGCCAGCCTTCCCCACAAAGTTCCAGCGGAGGTGGCAGCAGCCCTTCACAACGTTCCAGCGGAAGTGCCGGCAATCCTCCACGCTTCCAGCGCCAGTCCAAATCAGAGCTCATTCAGAGCTCCAAGGACTGCTGGGGATCTCTTGGAACGACCGCACCAGTGTCTGTCACGTTCGTAACTCGATTACGAGAGCAATTACGCCCAACAATTCTTGGCTTTAGAGATCCTTCGAAGAGATCCTAAAAATTCACATCACTCGTATAACGCTGGCTGGAATCTTCGTTTTAAATGAATGTTCTTTCGATGCACAAAAACGAGCCATGAATTCGACCAACCTGAAGTTACGAGTGTTCTCGACTTGATGCAAAGCAAACCCATCAACTGGAGCTCACAATAGAAGTGGTTACCCGGTTTATGAAGTATGAAAAATGCATTGCAGATAGTATGCGTCTAATTCAAACGTTTATGTAAAAAACAGTGGTCAATTTTGGACATCCCAAAGTATTCACGATTATTATCGAAATTTTTAAGCGAAACAACTCATCTAACGGTTCATAAAATTCAATTTATTGCTGCGGCTTCTTTTGGTCTTCCATAATCCCTGTGCAAGTGCAAATACAGTTTACTTTTAATTATACGATTATTGAACCGATTGCCTTTTTACAGACCGCATTTAGCACCTCGCAACATGACGGGGAACATCAAGT
This sequence comes from Orchestia grillus, assembly GCA_014899125.1. Lineage (NCBI taxonomy): Eukaryota > Metazoa > Arthropoda > Malacostraca > Amphipoda > Talitridae > Orchestia > Orchestia grillus. Next base: position 3,983 of record VOMN01062321.1, read on the forward strand.
GATGCAGAGCAGAAGGTTGCACGCGGGAGCAGCACGGCAGCAGAGACCTGCAAGAAGATGCTTTAGTATAGCTGCCTACAAACAGCCTCCTGTAATTATTAATCAGGCCTCTACCGCATAGCCTGCCAGGAGCAGTTAACAGCAGTAGCTACTTGTAGTAATTTCAAAGCAGTAACAAATTCAAATCAGGAGCAGTTTCATAGTAGCCGCAGTTCCAAAGTATGTAGCTGTAGTTTCAAAGCAGAAAGTTTCAAAGCAGCAACAATTTTAAAGCAGCAGTTTCAGAGCAGTAGTACTATCAAAGATGAAGCAGTTGAAGTTTGAAATAGCAGCAGTTTGAAAATAGCATCAGTTTCAAAGTAGTAGTAGTAGTAGTTTCAAAGCAGCAAGTTCAAAGCAAAAGCCGTTTCAAAACAAAAGCACTTTTAAATGTCAGTGGTTTTAAAGCACCAGCAATTTCAGAGCTGCAGCAGTTTTAAAGTAGCAGCAGTTTCAAAGCAGTAGCAGTTTGCAAGTAGCAGCAGCAGCATCATCAGTTTCAAAGTATCATCAGTTTCCAAGGAGCAGCGCGCAGAGCAGCGTGGGGAAGAGCACCCCAGAAGCGCCTCACTTGCTCTGTGCAGCCTTTGTGTGCTGGGGAGTAACGGGGCCAGAGTATCGCTACGCAACGACCTGGCTGCTCATTCTAATGACTTTCTTATTTTCCCTGCCAGAATACCAGAGGCAAACCGTGCGATTACCATCCCCAGTCTCTAGGGTTTCGGAAGCGCCGCAGATGTCGAGGTTTTTCTTCCACGAGGTTTTGTATCACAGCGGAATGCAAAACTTTGTCCCGGATAAAAGGGAGGGAAAAACAGCAATTGTTGCAGTTAAAGACGAACAGGCGGATGGTATTTTTCGGGCGTCTCGTAGACGAATATTTATCTGTATTGCAAACTTTCATTGCTTCATGTGAATTATTAGTAGGTAACTTCTGCGAATTCCTTTCTTCAAAGCTTGTCTAAAATAAAATGAATGAAGGAAAATTAGCATTAAATCTATCATTTATTGCAGTAACGTAAGATGATAACAAAAAATTCAAACCGGCAGTAATATTCGAGCGCGACGCCAGTCTCACGAGGGCACAATTTTGGACCTCTTGATGTCCAGGGAAGTTTCGACTTCGCCTGCGAAAGTTTTCCATTATCTTTATTGGAACCAATCGGGTGCGCTGGCTAACGTTTTCCAGAGAGAAAACTGCGAGTGAAGGAGTTCTGCATGCTACTGAATACCGCCACTACTGAGGGAAGATATGAAAAATGCTAGAAATGGGGAATTACTTATGAATACCTTGCAAATATCCTACTGTCTGTCACGTTCCTAATTATTTCGATAAGAAAAAATTGACGGGTCCGTATTTCTAACGAATCGGCGAGATTGTCAAAGAAGGCAGTCCGTCTCAGTGGTACTGCAAAGAACAATATATCATGCCAAAGTTACCGTAAATAAGAGAGTAACTTAAAAATCGAACGTCACTTGTCCCGCTACTTTTGGCGAGGCGCGTCAGCTAGTAAACATGATAACGAAAATGTCACAGCATATTCATTGGACGCAACCTCTAGCAGTGATAAATATCGTGCATTTACAAACAGCAGCTAATTCAAAGCGAAAATCGAAAGAAAAGTTGAAAGTGTTCCCTATTGACGAATCGCAAAGAACGGTAAAACTTTTTTGCTCGGCCCACCTGAGCCGCTAGCAGTTTACGACTTTCACCCGATTGTAAACAGTACACCGCTCAAATCTGGGTGGACTTTCAGGCTGGAAGTTACTTCTCAGTACTGCCCCGAGGCTCGGACCTCGATTGTTTCCATAGAAATCCAGGTTGGGGTGAGGGGGGTGATTGGACCAGGCCATTGTGTACAGTGAGAAGTTTGGAATTGCAGCTGACGGGTCGTCGCTCTTCTTGCAGCTTCCGTACTCTCCTGCAAATGCAAATTCGGGACGTCGCTCTGAGGCAGTTCGTTTACCTGCTCTATTAGCCAGAATGTGATAATAAGCAGGTCGCCGAATGTGGTAATCAGCAGCTTGCAGACTGCCAGAATTTTCACGTTGTTTAGAATTCAGGTGGCTTTCAGTCGTCCCTCAATGAGACTGACTCGATTTTGCTTTCCGGACTTGTGAAAAATGCTGGGAAAATGGGACGTTAATTCCGGCAAAATATCGTGATATTTAAGCGATGCTATTCGTTTTCGTCGTAAAATTGCTGAGATTGATTGCCAACTGCGTTCAACCGTTGTTCCTTCAGGCTCACATCAAATCAGTGGAGAAGAGTTACGCAAATTGAAGAATATCTCATAACACGGTATTGGATATCTTCTCGGGCGAAAAAGAAACGAAAATTCCCAGATAATTTGTTGTTTCCCTAAACTCAACCTCATGTGTGGAAACTGGATGGATAATAAACAGCGTTAAATAGCAGCTCATCCAGCGACGGCAGTTAAACTCTTCTGGACCAAAAAGAATGAGCAGAATTCACAGTCAGAAGAATATTTCAGGTCATTTAAAAACTATCCAAATTTCGCTGATAAATAAAATATACCTGTAATCCAATTAAAATATTGCGATTCAGGCGTACCTCAATAGCATAAAATATTGTGATAAAAATTTGCAAATATTTGCAATGGACGTCACAGTAAGTTAGGAGACGATTAGGGCAATTGAAAGTCTTTTCATCAAACCATATTTTCAGTATTCGAAATCATCAACCCTCTGTAAGATATATCCAAAATTTTACACTGCGTAGCCAAAAAAATTAGCGATCGAATTGGCAAAAAGCTATTCAATTATCAAGTAGACTAAGGAAAAAATAAAAAATCTATGGGTACTGTAGCACGTGGAACTAAATATCGTCTTTATCCCTCTTGTGAGTTGAGCAAAGAGGTCTTTTTCTCCTTCCAGGATACACTTGTTGCAGCAAATAAGCCAGATGGCTACGTTACTTACCTTTAAGCTTCCAATAGCCACGATTTGCTGCACTAGGTTCTGTCCGATATAAGCTAAGCCTCGTCGCTGATTTCCCCCCAGCATTAAATTAGGAATCGCTGGGTTATTTTCTTGCGATTATGCATAAGCTACGCCGACTCGATATTCACGAGGGACACATCGTGAGCACTCGTGCAGAATTGTGAAGTAAATAGTGCATAATTGCGCTTCCAATCTCAGTTGAGTTTCTGTGTAATCAGAGAAAACTGGAAAAATTCAAACTGCTGTTACAGAACATTGAAAATGCGTCAAAAACAGCTGTACGGAAACTACCTGTATACTCAATGTCTCTTCTGTATTGTTCACTTCTTTAAGATAGTCCTATTGAATTAAATAAGACAGCTAATATTATATGGGATCTTCGACTTCCTTATCATGCTTAACAGAGAAATTTACAGGAAAACTATAGATAAATGAACATAAAATCAGAAATTCTTCATCTGGGAAAAATATCAGCAGGCTAAAATTCCCAGTTCAGAATATGCGAATGAAGAGATTTACTGCAACATTCCGGTCGCAAACACAGTTGACAAGTGCACGATAGCTTATGACAGGCGGAAAATTCGTACAGCCACGTTTTCTAAAAATGATTCAAATGACGTCATTTTTGACAAATTAGTTGCTTGAATTCATGCGCTCAGTTTCCTCTTTCGCTTTCGCAGCGTCGTAATGACGTAATGCATTCGTACGTCAAAGTACGCATGCATTAGCGCAAAAGGTTCGAGGCGCACTGAGTGTATAGCAGTGTCATCAGTGCAACTGAAATAGCAATTTGAGCTCGTTCACAAGGGCCACTTGCGACTCATGCTTCAGAGGGTAGCAATTAACTGGCTTGCATAGCGAACTAAAATTGCGGATTCGCGCTTTCAGTCTTTCCGTGGTCTTGCCAACGAAATTTGAAGCGTCGACTGGCCAGCTCGTCGAAAACGAGAATTTAAGCGCTCACTCCAGTCTGTCTGTGACGTCCTCCATCAAATGCCAGCAAAGACATGTGCAGGCTAGGGCCATAATCCTGCTTTGTATGCATAGCCCCAAACTGACACCCACAAGAGAACTCCTCATCTTGATTGCCTCTTAAAACTCACGGTGTTCCTAACAAGGGCTTCCTAGATTTACTGCACGTGTTCATTTTTGCTCTTAGCACTGAAATTCCGCGTTTTCCAAGAACCGTCATTGCCCCTGACGGCCCTGCGCAACTCTCCGAGGACATTTTACCATTCAAAAAGTCTTGAAGCATTTCTCTTTATTTGTACAGGGACTGAACGCTTTCTCCTGTGATTCATGTACCTAAATTTCAATTTCATTTCCTCTCTTGAAACTATTGAATTACCACCCACGCGGAGCGAATTAATCATATGTCAGTTCACAGCTTTTTATCTCTAGGGAACGCTATGTAGTTCTGAAGTGAATGAAAATAATTATTCATCATCTATTCTTTCATCATGACCTTGGTAAAACATAAACATTTGCTCTCATTGCAGAATCTTTTGAGATTTCAAGCGAGAAGTCCGTCTTCTAGATTACCACCTATTCAAAACACTAAACTCGGGTATTCTCTTCAGTAATGGAGTATTCAAATGCGGCAGCCTTCGAGCGGATCGAATTATAAACTCACGAACGAAATTGAAGAACATCTAACGTGTCTAAAAGTTCTGAAAGGGCCATTAACATTCAAGGCAACCAATGAGAGGGTAACGTATTTGAATAACAAAATTGGTGTTATAAAAAGAAATTCTAACTTGAGTACAAGGTTCGCGTATCTGAAGTGATGTGCTGGACAAATTTTTCTAGTCATTAATTGGGGGGCAGTAAAATTCTGACGTTGACATTTATTTTTTTCATAACGTTCAGATTGCATTAGTTCAATCACACCACTTTAAAATCGAACTATTTAAGCTATGATTCACTTGTGTTTTTTTTTCAAAACATAATTCTTTGGCTTTATAAGAACAAAGTTTGAACCCGTGGTTTTCCTTTATTTTCCTCTTAAATGTCTCCTTGCTCACCAACTAAATATTCCCTCGCTCTTCCGGGCTTGACAAGTCACCGACCTCAGAAGGTTCAAAGCGCGTTTGTCTGACAAGGCCGCTGAGTTGAGTGAAGCAGAGCTTTCAGGCCAATATTAGGACTGGACACCAAAACAGCTAAGGATTCAAACTTTACTTTTCAAATACTTACCATTCTCATACCTGTTTAATATTTACGAGGAGCGAGTTAATTCATGATTTCTTATTTCGAGGTTTCAAAACTACATTAATCAATTTAAAAGCGAAGTAATAGTACTAATCGTTTGATTACAACGTTGAAGAAGGTTCAAATTACGGAACAGCTTAGCAATGTTGTAAATTCACGGAACTGATGTTGCTGGTTACGGCAGCTACCTCGCCACGAGCGCCGTGTGTCGCGCAGGGACTGTTCCAATAAACGCAAACAATATTAAGTCGCGTCAAGATTCAATGACTTTGTGTAGGATACATTGCGATGATGCATGAAATAATTGCGTTATCTAATGGTTCAGTACAGACTCCGATTAATATAAATTAAACTCTAAGATGGCATAGATCTCACGCCAAAATGAGTTGGAGTAAATTTGTGAGACGAGTAAACGAACAAGTGCTCTAGTAGTTGTTGCAAGTTACCAAACTTTCAGACCGTAAATTCTGACTTAGGAGCATCAGGGAAAACTTAACGACTTCTTTAGCGAGAGAGTAGCACTTTCATAGTAAGCTAAAGTTCTAAGTATTTCGTTACGCAAGTAGGCTTAGCGTGAGACCGCTATCCAACATTCTGATTAACATGGTTCTATTGATCCAATTTTTATAGAAAGAAAACTACGTTCACAACGGATCTTGATATTATTCTCTGGTCGTACACCAAAGGGCTGCTCATTGCAACTCTAAGAATGCGTTCTTAACAATTTATTATCTACATAAATTAAATTAATAGACTTTCATACATATTCGCTGATTTTTGCACTTAATTTCAGTAATTTACTCCTCTGCTTCAGGCGTGCTGACGAAGCACTCCCTCCCAGAACCCCGTGATTCAGTTATAGGCCGAAAGGGAATATTATGGCAGCAGGGAGCTTTTTAATATAGATTTACAATTCCCCTACGAGTGCAATGACTGTGATTAATTTTCGTAAATACCTGAATATTTTGTGTATTGTTAGATGGGGAATAAAATGTTAACGCGACTGACATTATACTCCTGCAGTGATGTTCGATAAGAACATTTTATCAAGAATACAGTGAATAGGTGATTGAGCAACAGCTTCATGTTGATATATTTGTCTGCCTTTTAGCGTTTGAACGTGTTCTGCACTTTTTTTGCCTCTGTTAAAAGGAATTTTTTCTCGTCGGATCGCACGTGCACGATCTAGCATGTAAGTGATGCTGTAGAGGACCGAAATTCACAAGTCCTTAGTTCACGAAAGCGCACATTTATGAGCATTTCTTGGGACCGTAGATAGAAACTCACAAACGTCTGCCCTGCATCGTTAATTCATGAAGATCTTAAAATCTATCTACCAGACTTCTAACTAAAATTCTCTATTCATGAATCGGGAGCTGTACATACATGCAGACGGTTAAGTACGTGGGCATTCGTTATATATATATATATGTATACATATACTGTAAAGGTTCACCCTAATCTAAAGCAAAGGAATTTGTGTAAAGATCTCAAGTGTTTGATCATATCGGTTGATATTTTCTCTCCATCTTCAACATACAAGTAGCCGAAAAAGATCCGATTGCCCTATGGCTTTCTTTGGAGAACTAGAACTTACACATGCATATATGCTTTAGAATATATGTCCCATAAGGTCGTATGAGGGCAGCACTAAAGTTTATGAACTGAATTTCATCAGCAGAAGGCTTTTATTCCCATTTTGTTCGAATTATTTTAGTGTTAGAGCCGTTTTTTGTACTTCAATTTTTAGCTCACTCCACAAACATTGACCCAATCTTGTTTTATTTTTCAGGATTTTTTGCGAAGTCTTCTAGGCTACAGACAACACGAGTATTTTTTTCCTCAAAACCCACGCCCTTGGATTGTCCCTGATTGCGTTTTGCTGCTCCCAGTTTTCTATGGGCCCACAAAACTCGCATGAACATCCTTCTGATTAGAAAGTTCTTGTATCCGCGGCCTGTTCCGTACGCGCCAACAATTTTGCTTCTGACTTGATGAGCATTGTTTCTTACGTTTGATATGATGATGGAGAAACAAGATGGCTGCTAGTGGTAAAGTGATCACTCGTGCCACCGTTTTTACTTCGTAAGCTTGATAAATTATTTGCGAACAACCTGGATTCATTTGAATGTGCCTGCCCCCCAGTGTTTTCAATTCGTATGTCAATAAATCCGGGCATATAGATCGATTAATTTGAATTTCTTGACGGAGCTATGAAAACTTTACGATTTCACACACGAGTCTCATATGAGAGTTACGCAAACTATTCATGCTTCTTTTTTCAGATTTTATGTTGCGTTGTTAACTTGAAGTGCGTATGAATTTGTGTAGAACTCGGCACTAAGTCACCAGAGTAAACTTTAAAACTAAGTGAATTCCATGAATATTTTCATCAAGCTTTTTTTTATCAAACACATTTACTATTTACTTTGACTATTGCTTAAATGAATATTTTGAACAAAAGGTATTGCTTTGGGGCCTTAAGCAAGCGAACTTATTTCCAAATTTGAACGTACCCCAAAGTATGGAGGAATAAAAATTATCAGAAAACGTTACGGGGCATTCGATAAATTTCTCTGTAAGCCAATCCAATAAGCAAGAAAACAGACGCATAATATAATCATTCTCATAATTTCTGGCTGACAAACATTGCCTCCGATACAATTTTCTTGCGCTTTGTTCCCCGAGTTTCCATCTCTCCCTTTGCCCCAGCACTCTTTATCTGTTGCAGGAATGTGTGTGGACAACCTAGCGACGTCGGTTTGGTTTTCTCCGAAGAGCGTCTGATTATTTGAGAGTTGCCCAATCGCTTCCAAATCGGCCGGAGCAGCCTGCGCTTATTGGCTCTGCTGAAGTGGCTTCGAGAGCCTACCAATTATATATATTACAGGCCAGGCCTTGGCTGTCCAAGGCGGGTTTTCCGTTAGTTCAGCACAAGTATGTCGTAGCCGTAAATCTCTTTTGATAAATTAAGTCTTACTGCCACCCTTTTGGAGAAAATGTGTCTTCATTTATTTTCACTGCGTGTTTTCGGTGTCATAGTTTATTGTGCTCAACCTTTTAAGAGTGATGTGTGGTTCGTATATCGGCATTTTCCCAAACGTCGAGACGAAAGTCGGAAGTGAAGATTATTGTGCATAAAAGAAGGTTTGTAAGATTTCGCGTTTTAAAAAAGTTATACCGAGTTAAAAACTTAAGAACAATAAAAATCCTCGAGAATTATTTGTGTAAGTGATGTCAAATTGCACGAGAACTTATTGCAAAAGAATTTTGGTTTCGCTGTTCATTCAACCCATTGCATTACCTGAACAATCATTGAACCTGACTCAACACTTATTGAACCTGAAGATCCTCGAAGTTTCACTTGAAAATTGACAGAATTCAGAATCATAAAAGAATCGCAACCCCCAACTTTGTACGACCTCAATGAATGGTAAGAAAATAGTTGTGAATTTAGCACAATATTTTAGTAGTATTTTAGTGGTGATTGTTCTCGAGGGTTCATAGTATTACATCATCGAGTAAACACTGCCAGAAGAGTAGTTATTTACAGAACTGAAGATTCACAGCAAGATATTAGTTTCCACAAAAGCCCGGGCAATATTTTCAGAATCTCAGTTATCTAGAAAAGAGAACTCGGGACGCTGGTAGGGTTGAAATAAATCATCACTCTCTCTCCCGCTGTCCTCGAACTGGGGAGGAATCGGTCGTGAGCTCTGAACTGATCCTTTGCAAGCTAACGCTCAGTTTAAATCCCATCGCGTGATTTTACTAAACCATGGAGAAGAAAAGAACGTTAGGATTCTAAGATATGTTTTCCCTGTCCTAGGTTCCTTTTGAGTTCGATTCCGTTCCTTCAAAATTAAAAGTTGATTTTATCACAGAGTAGGTTTCAGAAATTAGATAAAAATTTCATATATTTTCTAATTTTCAAAGTTTACTATTGAGTGACAGCACTTTTAGCAGGAACATTGGTAAATCAGCTGTGAATTTGTTAAAAAAATTATAGCCCGCAAACCGTATAATCTGATTATTTGAATTTTTTAATCCCCAAACATTAAAAATATAGTGCACCAACGCACCATGAATGTTGAATTACATGCTGGAAGTATAAATCTTTCGTTATAAATAAGCAAGTCCGTGAAACGGAAACTTATTCAATCCGTAGCATCATCTGAAATTGTCTCAAAACTCGGCGTTAAATTCACATGATCGAAAAAATATTCACATTCTAAAATCGATAGCGATTCATTTCAAAATGGATTAAGACAATATAAAGCTCAAGGGCTACTTGAGTATTACTTTCAAAACGCCGATGATCCAAGTATTCATACCCCAGTTTGAAAACAATTTTCTCCCTGCATTCTGAGGACAAAGGACGGCGCCCAGGCTCCATCGTCCTTCCAAAAATTGGCATACTCGCCCTAAAACAACCATAAAGCATTTATTGAAGCCGGCCCGGTCGCGGTTCCCAAAAATGAGAACATTTCTCCCTGAAAAAACAGAAGCCCTTTTTAGACGAGAGGTCAACCAATCACTCGGCCTCGTTGCGGTTGCCTCATGTTTTGTTCATGTCGGCCGGCGCACTTCCAGAGACACACAGGCCAGGAAAATTCCATCTACTTTCTAGGATTTTGCCGCAACAAAGTTCTGCTTCTTCAACTACCAGGTTTCCATTCAACCGTCCTTTCGTTGGATTAATAAAATGATATTATTTTAATCGGATATCAAATTTCAGGTATAATACTTGAAAGTCGTTTCGCGTTGATGTTCTGCATTACGAAACAGTTACGGTGAAACTGCCTGTTTTCACAGTTTGTGAACTAATTCGCTCGTCTTCGTGAGACATGAACTGAGGTGCAAGATAATGACAAAGCTCACCCTGCCTTCCCATGGGAGTGTCTCACGTCTCCAAACTCAAGACGTGTAGTCATGAAACAGAGAATCATTAGAAAATAAGTATTCAGTACAAAAAAACGAAAAGAAACTCATTATTCCACTCTATTCAAAATCGTTAAAACTATTTTGATTTATAAGAAGCATCTTGAACTATAGAAAGCATCTCTAATGATATGGAAAGGAATGATGAAGATGATGAAGCAGCGAGCCAGCTGGTCGGCAAAACTTTCAGAGTCATATGCACGCTGTGGCCCAAACGTTTTACCACAATGTGATCGATCACAACATATTTGTTGAACATTGTTCAACAAATATTGTTTCTCGTGTCGTATAACTCAGTCGCAAATATAAACGGTAATGTGGTTTGTTCGTCATGAACATTGAAAGCAAGTTCTACTATATTTTAAGCACTTTATGAACGATCAAGGCAGGGTATCACTTTTTGCGACATGCTATTAATCTGCAATCTACAAGACGGTGCAGACTGCTTTCTAGCTCGCTGTATTTTAGGTAACAGCGAGGTTTAGGTCTTATGACGGTGCAGTAACCAAGGCGGGGGTTGTGTTTCACTCCAGCACTCCGAGAAGCGCCTCCAGACCTACGTACTTTCACGAGAAATCCTCCTGCCCAAATCAGCATAGGGCGATTTTACCGAACGGAGCAGATTGATGAATTTTCTGTTTCAGTGAAATCTTTTTTACCGGAAATCTCTTTTCAGATCTAACATTTTAATATTTATGAGGATGCGCCGTCAAATCGTAAAATCGTGCGATATCGGATCTGGCATTTTAATATTTGTGAGGATGCGTCATCAAATCGTAAAATCGTGCGATACATACAATACGCGTATTTTAATTTGAAGACCACTACTCGGGCAACTAGCAGAAGGAAATCTGTAAAAATGTATTTATAGCAACATTATGACTAAAACGGATACATATGATGCTATCAACACTTTTCTCGTCACGTATTCAAAACGTTTTATTTGTTATTGGAGTCATTCTCATAATTCAATACAATAATTTCACGTTTTCATGTTAAGCATCATTAATATTTCACCCCAATTACTTTATTATTAATGTTACAATTCACATGCTTAGGCATGTAAGACTTCGATGCGACCTGCTCCCCTGACAAGTGCTTCTCAAACTACCTGGTGTTACGGGCTGGCATTTTCTCAAAGCGTCACCCACCAGTAACGTTTCGGAGTAATGTTATTTTATTGAGGAAACGATATATATAATCAATATCATGAAAACTGATCATTGTTGCATCTTCTATTTATTTGGTAAACAAGTAATACAATACCAAAACATATACAACTGGTACCGTCCAGCTGATGGCGCGTATACCGACACCGTTCCGCGGTCCACCACCTTCATTAGTGCTGCTTTAGAACTTTTATAGCGGACATACTTCAGTTTTATGAAATTTTCGAGAGTAGGTCGCCGGCTAAACTTGGGAGGGTAAAGATTAAAGCTCGGCCTGAGCTTTGAATTTCATCGCTCAGTTAACTTTCGAAAAGAAGGTCTGAGTATGAGCGGTTCCGCATTCTAACGCATGATCACAACGAGGCAGGATTTTTAGCACGCTGGTCTTGATAGAAATATGCTTTGGAAAATAAATTAAAGCTATGCAAAACACTCTTTCCCACGTAAAAATGAACAATTCATTTCAGAATAATTCATAAGTTATTGAAGAGTAAACAATTATATATAATTATTAGTACTACCTGTCTCACAATTACATTGCACTTCTCACGTTGATCTGGAGATTCGAACAAATATTTCAAAGAAAAATTCGAATAGCCTCAAAATGGTAATTCAATTTATAGTTGAACGGGCGCAGCAATCTTTATAAAATATTCTGCACTAAATGTTCTGCATAGCGTTGAGTAATGTTTTAATAATATTCCTTCTTTAACGATTTTCCCACTCGGTCTCGAATATAATCAGAAAACCCCTCTTGAATTATTTATAGCCATGTATAATTACAAATTTTGGACATACACTTATTAACTCGGAATAAATTGTTCTTTTCCGAGTCTTTCTCATCTTTCTCATCATCTTTCTTAAAACAAAGCTCAATTGTTCAAAATAAATCCCCATCAAGAATGCGTCCACATGAATGGCCTGCCCCAGCAAGTTTATAGCTCGCCATTCCTCGGCAACAAAACAAGTCTCAAGTCAGTCTATAGGAACACAACTGAAGTTTCCCTCATTGGGGCTTTTAGCATTGCAGTCATTCTTCTTCTCCTTGACAGCTAGGGAGCGCTCTACTCGAGACGCCCGCTGGCACGATGCATGGACCCACCACCTGCCCTCCCAGCGTAACTTTTTCCTTACTAAGTCAGAACTTCCCACCACCAGGAGCACCTAGCGCCCTTTAGTTGCTCTAGTTAGTGCTTCGTTATAAATTGCACTTAGAGGAAACTTTCAACGTAAAAAAGAGCGCTATTTCCGGACAAGGTTTAATGAAAGCTGTCTTTTTTCAGTTATTATGGTTTTCGGGTTCGGCTACCTCACTCAAAATGATGTTGCGGAAAGATATGCTGATTGGCTCGCGTGGGAATTCGAAAGAACCCATTTAGGATGAATGACTTTCTGAAACCAACGATAAGTTCCATTTTTTATCGTGCTTGTGAAAAAAACATAGTCTGATAAGTTTTTCTACAGTTAATGAAATAAAAAAGTTGAGGTAATTTCAGAAACAGCAAAACTAGCTTAAAAGTAAATAAAAACACTTCATGATGATGATGATCTTATCATTTTTTTAGAAAAACCTCATGATGCTGTTGATCTGCAATCATCGCCTCCAGAAGAAGAAAATTTCAGCCGTAGATTTAGAGTCTCAGCTCAATATTATGAACGATTTAGAAGAAAAATTGGGCAACCTAAAAATATACAGAAACGTCAACATTGAAAGGTTGAAAAAGTGGGAAAAAGTTCTGCATTTGCAGCTTTGCCCTAAGTCGATGCGGAAACTTTGAAAATAATTCAGCACTCAATAGACATTTTTCGGCCATCTATGGAATATATAATTCTTCTATTCACAAGAAAAATACGTAGAGTCCTGGTTATTCGTATCTTTTTTAGGCATATCCATACTCCTTATTTTTAAATCGGATTTAACTTTTCATTCAAAAATATTTGTTGTTCATTTTTGATATCCGTGTAGAATTTAGAAAACCAGATCTCAATTCAACCAGATCTCAATTAATTCGCTGAATTACTACGCAGTCTTCAGATTCTACTTTGCAGTGAGTGATTAATTAAAATTCGTTTCTTACAATGATGATGGTTTTTCTAGAGGAGAACATCTAGATATTTTCATTTTTCTATGCAGGCTGCCCTAGAAATGTAGTAGTTTATGTGGGCCACAAGTAGTGTCCCTTCTTTTTCAAATTGTTGGTCATTTCTTAGTGATTGTATTTCCATACCATATATAAACTGATTACAGTAAATTCTCAACAAATGTGGTGGAAAGTTTAGTGCCCTCATGTCGGAGGCCACTTCTCCATGTTTCGTGTTTAACTAGGCCATTATTCTTTACTTTTTCTCTATTTCCTTCGGATTTGTTTCGACAATTAAAAATTTGGTTATGTCTGGCATTTATAAAATGCAGGAATTGTAGATATACAATGAATAACATGTATTATGGTGATTCAACGTATGTATTACGGTCAGTCGAAACAAAATTACGTATAATACGGCTAACATTGCACGGATTTCGTATTATCACTTACATATTAAAGCGTCTATGATCGCAACCGTTAATCCTCCTGAAGTATATATTCAACAACCTTTCACTAAAATTTCAGTAGATGAGTGTCTATTTTTAAGGCTATTATGTGGATTGCTTTTGAAACAATTTGAAAATAATGAATTGCCACAAGTGCTGCATCATTTAAATATAATACAAGTATGGATTTCTCATACCAGTACAATGGACAGTTTTTTATACATAGCTACTTGTGGGCCCGAATAAGTTCTATGATTTCTAGGGCATCCTACAGCACCTTATGCTAAGCGTACATATACTTGTAAAATCCTAATGCACTCATACTTAGGTATTGAGTTGAGTATAATTTGTTGAGCGGAGAAAAAAGTCGGTATGATTTACAATTGGGAATTTATTCATGCCAAGTTAATAGAAATTGTATTCTATAGTAAACTCTGAATTATTTTATTGATATACAATATGAAGGGTTTTTACCAGTCTTTTAATAAATGAGACTATAATTGAATAGTACCGTCTTTAGTGTCGTAATAGGAAGTAGGATTCAAGATTCTTTTTGCACTTATCATTCTTATGTCACGAACGGCAGAGGGCAATGAGTTCCAAGTTTTGATACCGTTGTAATGAAAACTAAATTGAGATCTGGTTTTGCAATGATAGGGAAGTATAATTTATTTCGGCTCCTAGTCAAATATTCATGATGATCAGTTGAGCAGAAACTAATTATTTAATAATGTACTCACAATTTTATATTGTATTCATTATCATAAACAGATTTGCCTTGATCAATAATATTGTTACTGCTGCATTGTTTCTTTATTCTCTTCGCTGAGCAATGCTTCACAGTGTTCGCACGCCTCTTTTTAGACCCTATACAACACACGCCTCCAGGTGTGTTGAACGTGACCGCCGTGCAGTTATCAGCCGGCGTTGTACGGTAGACGTTTTACGAGGTATACAGGGTGACGCAAAAAAAGGAAACCCCATTTTTAAGTGAGTGTATTTCACAAACTATTAATGCTAGGCCTTTTCTTGGAANACCAACATTAAATGGGTTTCCTTTTTTTTGCGTCACCCTGTACATGTTGAACACGAGGTCTACAGACGATGTTGACTCCTTTTCTAAGCTAACACCTGATATTAATTGAGAGGCGATAACGAAAAAGAACAAGGGCTAACTTGGTGTGAAAAATGTCAATAATGTTTTTGTTCCTGTCTAAAACAGAAAACGATTCATAAAGGTTGTGGGCGTCTCAGCAAGAACTGCAATAAAATTCAGGTCAGTTTGACTGGATATTTTGTAAAGTGGAGACAGTTTTTGGAGTAACCTCTAAAGGTGATTAAGAGCTATTCATGAACTGTAATTAGTTTAAGATTTGAATTACATCCTAAAAACTACTTTGCAATAACCTCGCAAAAAATACGGATATAAGAATGTTTAATGTCCAAGTGAAACCTGAATTACAGGGTGTCCGCGAAAAATATCAGCAGGATTACAAATGCTGTAGTATGCAAAATATTAGTGTTAGAAGGCTGACGCAAAATTTCATGGAAAGAAGCAGTATTTAAAACTATATTTTATTAAAAATTTAACATGGCCACCTCTAGACTCAACGCACTTACCAATACGAATAGCAAAATTTCGTATCACATTCTGCAAAGTATCAGCATCACTGGACGCAATCACTTCTCGAACCTCATTTTTCAATTGGGTAAAGTTAGGTGGTTTCTCAGCGAACAATGCGTGCGCTGACTTCGTTTTATCCTCGTTAATTAGAATCCTTACCTTGTTAAATCTTGTTTCTGTCCGTGCCTTTTGTGGATGGCCTGAATTTCCTCCGTTAAAATTATGCACTGTGCAGTGAACCCTCCACTTTGCGTAATTGGTTTGAACTCTACTCTTGAGAAATTGTGTTCCATTTCTTGTTTGAAATTGACGAATTGTAGCGATCACGGATCCGGGTTCAACCATTTTTTTCACGACAAATTGTTTCTGTTTGACAGCTAATTGAGCCATGCTCTGGGCTAATAAACCTTAAGTTAAATTTAAGTTCTAAATATATACTTGTATATTTATTCCATCGTATGTATGATGCCAAATAAAACTTTAATTCCTGCTCTTTTAATGCAACCTATTTTAGCTTTTTAGCACCAGTATTTTGCAAGCTACAGTGTTTTTAAATCGGCAATTTTTTTAGCAGACACCGTCTACAATGATTCGTCTGAAAAAAACAGAACATAAGTGGTTTTTTGGAAACTTTGAAAAGATACTGGTGCTAATTTCTAGAAACATGAAAACATGTTTCTAGAATGGACGACTGAGAAATAAAAACACTGACTGGTAACATTACCTTTTATTAAATTATGTGAAATAGTATCACCAACGCGAGAGTCTGCTTCTCAGTGTGGCTCATATCAGCTCGAGGTTTAAGTTTTTATTCTAGTTAAGAAATTTTCTAGTTTTCGAATCTAGTTTTCTACTTTTTACTTTTATTTTTATAGTTTTTGGGCTCTCTAGTTTTCCATTCTAGTGTATATAGTAGTTTCTTAGGTTTTAACTCTAGTTTTCTGTTCTAGTTTAATAATTTTTCATTCGAGTCAGAGAACCACACGAGCGCAGACGCATAAAAATCCAACTGAGTACTTGAATTATCGAATTGAGTATTGAAATATTTTATATTATATTTATATTATGTTTAAATATTTTATATTTTTTAAACTCCAAATTTCTCCACCATTCGTTCAAAGCTAACTCCGTGCGTGAGGCACGACACCGTATTGCGTTCAGCTGGCGGGAAGCTCCTGAAACAGTATATTTCCAAGAAGAGCAACGTTGCAAAACCGAGTAACAAATTTCGCATTTCAAAAATAACTGTTTAGGTTGGAAAGAGCTTCGATCTTACTCGTAAACAAAAGAATGATAAGAAAATGTTGCTTATAATTCTTTAGAAACGTTGCAGTCCTTCACTAATCTCCACTTGTTAACTTATTAAAAATTAAGTGTCAATTATTTCATTAAGTACCTTTTTAAGAAGGAAATAACGTAACTTGAGTCAACTACGCTCATAGCTACTTATTAACTTTTCGGTAATTTTTTTCCTTTTGTGTACTCCGTCGCTGTTTTTTGAACGTTGTAATCACACATGTCCGCAAACTTTTGAAAGCCATGACGTATTGTCGCACTAGATAATATTCAACCACAGAGCTTGACGCCGTTATATTGCAACCGTGTGTCCACGTAGTCTATATACGTTAGAAATCATGTAATGAAATTCGGAATATGAGAAGGAATATAGATTTCTGGGGATGGAACGTTGTTGAGATAATTGAAAAAAAACAACTTTGCGGGTAACGAATAAACCTTCTCACGAG
>VOMN01062330.1:0-31909 GCA_014899125.1 Orchestia grillus
CCCTGCTTTCCCTTAGGGCTCGCTGGATCGAATTCTGATCCTAATTGATAGTTTGTTAATAAACTATATTAATCTCAGTCGATTAAGTTGTCCCTGCTGCATGCGCTATTACCATTTTTGTCAAGGACAGGGACAGCGTTTGGCTGGCCAGTGCTGCCAGGAGTGACTGAATTGCTGTTCCCCGATGGTGTACATTAGGAATTCACTATTTACTTTCTTGTTCTGTTGGAAATTAGAAGTCGAGCGTTTTGTTTCTTTTATTCACATTTAACTTGAGATTTGCTCTGACTTTATTAGTTTTCGAGTACCTCTAATATCATGGCGCATGCTAATTTTTGCGCACGCTTTAGGCACCCATTCAAATATTTACATCTCATGTTTCGAGAATCACAACCCGTGAAACAGAGCAAAACCCTTCACTGCTTCGATTCCAACTTCAGGGAGGATTGGATACCGTGACAATCAACACGTATTTTGAAGAACATCAGCTGAGAACTTCACGAGTTACAGTAGATCAATAAGTGTTGATGGAGGGAAAGACCTTGCATTCTCGTACTCAAATTTGAAGAGGTTTGAAATGACATGGTGCAAATATAAAACAACGACTGAAGTGCGAATAAAAATTTTGAAAAATATACACGTTAAAAATGAACCTTTCGAGTTAAACAGAGCTCATCTTCTGTAATGTCAAAACAGGATATATTTTCTGCATTTGAATGAAAAAAATGCATGTTCAACATAAGAGAAAAATCAACTTCTCATTTATTAAGAGGGACAGAAGTGTCTCTTTAATTTAGTAATGTCCTGTATTAATGGATGAAGATGCTTTCAAGTGATGTAAGATGCTATTTCTCACACGATTATAAAGATTTTAAAATTGTTCACCTGTATTGATCGATCGTGAGTTGGCGAGAGTTCACGGATATTACTGTTGATGTTACTCGGTGCTCTGCGTGACGCTAGTTACAGCGAGTAGTCGTACCCAAATCATTAGCCGAACGCTGGTTACATTTACATTCATAAACCACGCAGCTTCATAACAGAGTGATCTTTGACCACCGGAGTTCGAAGAAATGGAGTCATTATCTTTGATTGCCTGGATTATTTGATGGCAATGTGAAATATTCCATCTGATTCATCTATATTCGCTTACTGTGTATATGATAATTAAAGAATGTTGTTTAAAATTGAGTATAAAGTAACCGATCTTTAGATAACATTTGTTCGAAAGGCATCGTACTGGTTCCGAAAAATGGAATTTGAGAACCTCAGGTAGTTGACTTGAAGTCACGTACGGTCTACCCAAAATTCAAGAGAAGGATCTCTTGCTTAAACCCATTTTATAAATAATCGGCTTCGCCATTTACAATCAGTCAAAATTTTTAGTCACCCTTTCATCTCTGATTTCTAATAATATTATTATCATTAAGGATTCTATCTCACTAGTTCGCATTAGAAATTTGCGGACTGTCCAACCACAATCATTTTATGACAGCTTTGGTGTTGTTTCGCTATTCACGAATACTCCAGTAGATGAAGCAATTGAAATTTTTGGCCAAAATTATTCAACGTCACTGCAACTAATTTTGATGAATTTAACAAAAAAACTTTCCAAACCTTATTGGAGCTTTGTGCGAAGGATAACGTGTTCATGTTCAACGAGTAATTGTTCTCGCAAGAGGAGGGTGACCCGATGAGAAGTTCATTTTCTCCAACGTTGGCAAGCATTTTCCATTCTCAAATGAGCAAAACTGGTTGACCCAATGTCCTATCTCTTTAGCCCTTTTTGACCGTAGGTATGTGGATGACAATGTTTTAGTTTTCAATGATAAAAGTGACTTTAAATTGTTTTTAGATAGCATGAACAGTAGTTATGACGCAATCAAATTCACGTTCGAAATAGATTCTGATAAAATTCATTTTTGGATATCTGCGTAGAAAAGACTGAAACTGTATTTCGTACAACCCTTTGCTGCAAAATTACTTATACTAAATTGGGGCTTACATTGGGGGACGACTGCCTACCGATTCAAAGCTGCTGGACAACCGAGGACGGTCGATTAATTTAGGAAGAATGAGGAATGAGATATCTTTATTGCCCTGAATTTCAGAAAAAAAATCATTACAAGTTGGAGTGTGTAACTGTCATCCTTGAGTAAAGTTCGTATTTCAGTGATCTTCACTAATTCAAATGCTCTGAATATTCTGTGTGGAAAAATCTCTCTTCGACAATTTGGTATTTCCAACCAAAATGTTCAACGTATATCACCAGAAGGCAATATGAATGTTAAATAAATGCAAATTTAAGGTAATCTTTTATTTAACAATTTTCAGAAGCACTTAGCATATTAATAACCGAATAGAATGCAATGTAACATGATTATTAAGTTAAACAAGCATTTTAAATTACTTAAGCTTACCACGGTACTGAATTAAATTTTACACTGATTCGGTCTTATAGAGCAGTCAGAATCCTAACATTATTGGACTTTACGGCGGTGATGTGCATGATACAGGATATAGATATATTTCTTAATTCCATGTCTAAAATACAATAATACATCATCTCAGACACAGGCAAGGAAATTTTATGTGTGGCTGTACATGGTACAACAGCGGCGATACCTTTTCTAAATAGAAAATCCTCATGCTTCTATATTTTTGGACATATGTTATCTCTAGAACAATTTGCAATAAATAATATATAAATATTAAAATGTACAGCCTTATAAAATTTATGCTATGGCTATGAGATCATGCGAAAGTTTGTCTTAAAAAACTGTGCCACTGAGGCGTACAGGTGGGAACCCGACCAAAGCTTTCGTAAGGTGAACGACTGAGAGGCACTAGAAAATTACGCAGCTCTGCGTCCCATCATGCGTCAATACCGTTATCTATCATTTCCACCGTTACTGACAAAATGCCAGTACTAAAACTCTATCGCTCACCTTGCCATCAGAAACTTAAAACTGACCTAATGTCACCAATTACAGAGACGTGTTCATGAAATAAATTTAAAATTAATTAGTACATTGCTTTACCCAAAATTAGGCATTAATAAAAAAATTTTTGCATGATTTATAAATATTTCAGTCTGCATTGCTATTCAAAATGATAAACAGATCAGTTTTTGCCTCGAATAGTAGCAGAATTTTTAGTTCTCTGTTTTTTTTTCAACAGGACTCTCTGCTCAAAATGAATGAAGACCTAGACATTGACGGCCCTGAGCCAATGTTTTAAAACCTCTCAAACTTTGAAATAAAGAGCAAAATACCTGTCAAAATTCATGGCGAAGTCATTTTGTGCAGTGAAATTCTGTCAGTCTTGTACATGATGGGGGCATCAAACTCATTGTGCTTTCTTGCGTTCAAAAAAGAGTTAATGATATAAGAGATTATCAGTCACAAAATAGTGAGTTATTGCTAAGCTGAGACCTTTATAACAGTTTCAATTTTGTCTTACAATTTTCTCAAAGTCTTCGAAGATTTTCATGCACCATAAGTAACGAATGAATTAAAATTGACGCTTTTGACTTCAATAATTGGGATTAACGTGTAATGAGCTTCCACTTCAGTGATGTATTCACGTCACATGATTTTGTTCTTGGAACTGTTATCTTCACCCATGCATGTGAGATAAACGCTTCCAGCTCCTAGTTTCGCTCTCGTCTTCATAGATATCACGACCGGTTTCCGATCCTTTGCTGTATAGCCGTTCTTATACTTAAGAAGCTGTAGTCGCGAATAAATAACTTAAAAAATTCATTAAAATACACTACAATCCTAAAGGTTCGGTGCCTTGCATCTATCAATTAAAATTTCAGCACCGGAGGCATGAATAAAGAAATGTTTCTCGGCATCGTAATAACTTTGCTGCCACAAAAGTGGGCAGGAAGAATCGATCATTTTGCTGGGAAACAATATCAATTATCAGTATCTGTCAGCCTTAGTATGATCTTCCTACCAAAACGGCTTTGATCAGGTCTGCTTTGGCCCCCTTGCATAGCACGCTCTCTAATCACGCGGACATAGACAGGAAGCGCCGATCTGCTGCCGCAGGAAGTTACTGAAGTTCTCTACCCGTGTGTACACGCCGGGGTATCCAGGCCGGGCACAGCCTTGCCCCCAAGACACGACTCCTAAAATGAGACGGTTGATAAAGTTATTAATCATTTTACCGTAGGAATTCAGTGAGAGAGAAAGAACGATAGAAAATTTATTAAGTAGGCATGAGCACAACAGATATACCTAGGAAACCTCAAAAGAAAGGCGAAGAAACGAGATCAAGTAATGTCGCTGTAACTCATATTAATAAAGAAAAACTAACTGAAGTGTACAATTCGTAACAATTGTCACAAATCAAATAAGATAAAACATATTTATTCGAAAAAATGGAAATTAAAAAATGCTTGTTCTAGCAAAAATTTACATGACCTGCTCTAAGTATAACAGAACGACCACCGAGATAGCTGTCCAACTCACCGATTTTCTTCAACTTGTCCCGTGTATTGGCGTTGCATAACGTCCTAGATCTTTAAAGAATGAAACCTCATGCTAAAATACGGACACTAACTATAGACATAGAGAGCCTCAGCCTCGGTTTGTTACTCACCGATGAGGTCAATCTGCCTTTGTCCTGCGCTGTTGGTCGTCTCGAACATCATTGGGCCTCCGCTGTCGCCCTATACAGGGGCAAGAAGGCCTCGTCTGAGTAGTCACCGAGACAAAATGTTCTCTCTCTCATGAACTTTTTATAACTATGCCTTTTCCCATGCGAAGTGAGAAAGATTAACTCAAGGTGTTACATCAAATAGCTCATGGCTCAAAGATAATTTCTGGGGCTTTGTTCGATCAGCGTGCGAGGTATGTCATGAAGAAATATATCACTAGTACAGTAAAGTTGTTCCTGATTCACTATAATTTACTAACAACAAATACTTTTTAAGAGCCTATCATGAAAAGATGAGGGCTACCTACCTACATTAGGTCAGGTAGTGGGGTAGGAAAAAGCTCCCGTTGTTTGTTTTAATGGCTAGGAAGCAATTTTAGGCAAGGATCCTGACAATCATTTCACGTCTCCAAGGATTTTTTTGAATACCACAAAATGAACTCTTGTTCTTCTGTTGTTCTTCTGGCCCTGATTGAAGCAAAAATATTGTTTTACGAGAGTTGAAAATAGTTTATTGAGTTTGACCCATTAATCGGCCTTGGCTCTCGAAAAATTATGTAATGAATCACCATTTGACCTCGTGTAGGTAATAAATTAAAAAAATACACGAACTAGATTATTGATTTTGACTGTTGCTAGTCTAGTACACTGTCTTGGCTATTTTTCTTGTGTAGAAAAGTTTCAATAATTTCACAAATGAAACCTAATGGAATTAATAATGCAGTTATGTTGAACTGCACCTACCTGGCAAGCGTCAATCTTGCCCTCGTCGTAGCCTGCGCAGACCATGTTCTCGGTGATCTCGGACGGTTGGTACTTCTTCGTCTTGCATTCTTCGTTGCTCATGATCGGAACTGCTCAGGAATAGAGAGAAAATAAGGCGTGTATCTCTATGGCCTTCTCCTTCTAACAAAAATAACCTCGAATTCACTGTTCTGGTTGGTCACATTTCGCTTCCGAACAGAAAAGTTATTTTATGAGGACTTTTACATTGCAGCATAGCTGGGAAACTGTTTTCAGCATTAAAACATGTATACTTTTGTTTACAGAAGGCGATAAACTATATTTCATTGCAGATCAATGTATACATTCTACAATGCAAAAGCAGAGTAGAATTTTTCTCCTCGTCCATATTTTATCCTGCGGTTGACAAGACGAAACACATTGATTGATTTCGATATCTTTTAATTAGAAACTGTAGGCTAGGAAGTTACGTATTATATCTCGATCAAATCTAAACGCTCTAAAGTTTAACGTCGATGAAGCGAGACCGCTTCAAGTAACTTCTGATTCTTATAAATTAATTAATGAAAATTCTGAGGCAATGTATTTAGTTCCTTATAACTAACCGTTTTTAACAGCAACTGCGATTATACATGCGTCTGTCCCTTGTGTTTTCTTGATGTATAAATGTTCAGAAATTTATTTTAAGGAACAATATGGTAGAAGTCGTTCATTAACAGTTATTTAGATCGGTTGCACGATGCATATGATAGACATATTGGTCTGAGCTACGAGCTATGTATGGTTCTCCGACTATTTCAACTAGTGGTATATTCTTGCAACCGTGAATGTGTGCTCAGGGCAAACAAACAACATTACTTGACAGCTCACAGGAAGTGAATAATATTTAAGACTAAACAACATGTCTTCCACTTGCTCATTACGGTGCAATGAGCATGAATTAGCTACATTGACACTAAATTTCGCCACATCGATCGCTTCCCACATAGATAGTAATCTAGCAGTGTTATCTCACCTGTGACCTTCCTGAGCACTTCGCTGTTGCGCCCTTTCTCACTGACCCGACCCCAGCCCGCAATGATGGCTCGCTTGCCGACGTAGTCACCACCTGAAATATGATGCTTGTTAGGTGCAAGCTCGATTCCTAGGTTGTGCTGAGGGAGAACGTTTACCTATCTAGCAGTCCGTTTATCGAGATTGCGGTTATATCAAGATTTGCGAGTTCTAGCAGATTATTTCTATAGCAAGTCCTGTTACACAATACCTTGAATTTTTTACTTTAATGGGTTACTAACTACCAATAACAATCGATATTGAATAATATTGTAAACTCCCATCAACGGGACTGCGGCAGTCCTAAGGTGCACTCAACGAAATGGCAATAAGAACATTCGAATTTCGCGTGCTCCACGTGAATACAGAAGGTCTTGCAGTTTTTCACGAATCATTACAAGGGCTGGGTTTGGAGTGAATGCGTAGGAGTGGCAAATTGGACATTTTACTCTGAACGAATTTCTTTATCGAAGACTACATACCTTTTAGATTCAATGAGAAAGGCCTGGTTAAGCAACCCTTTGAGCGAATAACTTACGTAGTTAACACAGCTACTTTTAATGTTTTTTCAGGAAGAATTTTCTGTGAATGCAAATCAGTTATTCAATGGTATTTCTGCAAGATGTTATTCCTAACGTCAAGCCGCATTTCCTAACCCTTACCTCCTACGCGTGTCAAATCTGGCACGTACTAGATTTACCCATAAATTTATAATAAGTAGAAGATTTGTTTTGTGATAACCGTTAAGCGCAGCCCCGACTCTTAATCTTGATGTGGCGAGCGTATTCGGAGTAGTAAGTTATATTTTAAGCAATCGCAAATTGGCTATCACCCTGATACAAAAAGTATTATAATTCTATTGTGAGCTTCTTTATTCTTGATTTTTATTCTATTCTATCTGTTACTCTGTTTCTATGTTTTGTACGAATAAGCCTCGTTTTTCGATGATACTGTATGTTTTTTCTTTATTAACACTTAGGCTGTGATGTGCGCTGTATATGGTAAAAGTTATCATCTAATCTAACCTAAAGTAACCGAAGCACACACATATCTGGATAGAAATTTTTTAGTTTTCGTGGAATTTGAATTCATTACTCAGATATGTTTGTTTAGATTAGAAGGAAAATGAATGGGATAACCAAATTTGTGAAAACAAAATCCTTCAGTTTTACGTTCACGACGGAGATATTTATCGACATGAAATTTTACCTGTATGGAGAATCGCGTTTAAAGTGTTAAGGAATACTGACCAGCCTCAGGCAGACACACAGGCTTGACGTCGGAGCCGAGCACGAGGGGACGGTCCAGCTTGATGACGCCGATGTCGTTGTTGAAGCTCCGTCGCTGGAAGCCCGGGTGTGGCCACCAGTCCCCCACTCGGCGCGTCTGCCGCCCAGACTCCAGCACGTCCGTAATGTTGTGACTCCCGATCACGATTTCTACGTGATGCTTGTCAACTCTGCATTTCGGGAATGGTTAAGGTGGATTAGAATTATGAATAATTTTGCTCAAGTATGATCATTTTCTAAATGCCTAAGGAGCAAAATATATGTTTTCGAAAGTCAGAGATTTCTAGAACTTTAACGATTTGAATACTATTATTATACGCTAGGTACATCTGTCAGAAATTATTAGACACATGTAACATTTTCTTACGTACTCTGAGAGTTATAGTTCAATCCTACAAGCTTGTCGAAGCTGTAGGCTACAAGCTCAAGGTAAGAAAAATAGGAAAAGGTAACAAAATAGAGAAACAGAAGGTTAGTTCTGCATGTACATTACAAAAAGCACACAACACCAGAACTCCAGCAATACGACTGTCTCATCACTTACCTGCTGATGCAGTGCGCTGCAGTGATCATGTATTCGTTGCTCACCAGCGACGCACCGCAGTAAAGTTTGCCTTTGTAAAACATAGCGGCAATCCAGGGCAGCTCTGTGAGGGATGCAGTTCTGCCTCCCACAACGCGGTTAGTTCTGCCAACAAGGCCGCATTCTGAAAGTATGGACAGAAAATTCATTTGTACGTTATTTTTTACAAGTCGTCGATGAGCAGCATTTTGATAATATTTCAATAGAAAAGAATGGGTGGTGAAGAAGATTTTGATTTCGTAATTAAGTTCATGATTACGTACTTTGAAAATCATTCGCTGAGGCAATAAAGAGAAGATGCCTTGCGTAACAGAAACCTAGCATTTAGGATACGCTAGCAAGGAAGCTCAATTAGCTCCTGCAAAACTAACTATTCTCAGTCTGTAACTAATACTAAATAAAAGGATTTTACCAACTTCAATCGTCTCTTCGTTTGCTCGACACATACGATTATTCAAAATTGTAGATCGTTTTCATTTTGGGATCTAACAAACACTGACAAGTTTTGCTTCTTTTGTTTCACCGCGTTTGTGTCATCATATTTGTGTAAGATTACTTCACCTTCATTTGATCAGTCGTAAAAGGCTCCAAAAAGCACTTGTTTCAATGTTGCATTGAAAAAAGTGTACGTTCATTCCTAAAATGTCCTTCTGACTCCAATCGTGTGACAGCCCATAAAATGTACAATTCCGATATGGGAACAGACAAAACGTTGGCATTTCTTAGTCTCAGACTCAGAGATGAGACGAAAGCCATGACAGTCTTAACAACTGCAATTTTTTTTCAGGTGGGAATGGCGAAATATTCTCACATTCATATTCATTGCTAACTGCATAACTGTTGGACTTCTGCTCTAAAGTTGCCGTACTTCTCATGCAGTCTTCTTTTGTTGCAGTGAAGGAAGGAGGAAAGAAGGCTCACTCGTTGAGCCTATACAGCTATTCTTCTTCTAGCTCTGTTAGCTGATGTCGAGCCTAGTACGATGGATGTGCTAACTACAGATAGTCACCAATGAAGTGCAACCATAAGAAAGTTCTTAAACGAAAGTATATTTCCGTGTTATTTTATCTTATGTGCAGTAAGTTTTGAAGCACCGGTCTATGACAAATACCACACACCCTGTCCTTTCTGTACCTTTGCTCTTCGTGAGCGTAATCACCGACGAAGAGTTACCCTGGCTAACGCCATGTATGCCTGATACAACGTCCACAAGACGAGGCCGTCATTCGTCCCTCCGCAGAGCACAAACCACGCCCAGTTAGGCCAGCACAGTTCTGTGGCTGCTAACGTACGCAGCATACTCAGGTGCTCCCCCGCCCCCTTCCGCCCGTGCCGTACGAGCGCTAGCTGGACGCATGGTACTCACTGAGACCTCCACAGCTGCAGGCACTCCCCCCAGTCAGGTTGTTCCGCTTTCGCACAGTGATCGACAAGGTCTGAAAATTGAAAAGAATCCACCAATAGAATCGCGCATTTTTATGACTCCCCCCCTATTTCTTCAGTATTATAGGTACTTATCTTCGTCCAGAAATAATGCTGACGAGATCTAAGGTATAAATGACCAAAAAATGGAATAAGTTGTTTGTCCAATTATCCACCTCACTTTGATTCCATAGGTAGCATGTTGCTCTGGAAGAACCCCATCTCAGGACTACGAAGAAGATATTGGCAACGCGTTAGTACCTTCCACGATTTTTTTCACGTCGCAATAATTTCATGTTTTCCTATTCCTCGCTAGAACTCCCCAGCTCAACTATAAAAAAATTTCAATGAGAAGTCACCAAATATTTCTATGTAATTTTTTTCCTCTACTAACTCTTAACCTGGCGATAATTTTTCTCGAAAAGAATTTTAATTTATTATTGATGGTAATTGTTATAACACCATTGGGATTTAGTCAAAGCATGAAGCTAAAATTTGTATCAATTATGCTTACAGACCATTTCTTCTTTCTTGCCGAAGGGAATTAGTAAGTGAACTTCTGATACTGAAGAAATTGGGTGAACCTGAAGTCAACATTAGGCAATATGTCAAATGTTTGTTTAGAGCAGCATACTAACGTCAAGTCGACTTTCACTCTCGGAAGAGCGCTGTCCTGCTCAGCACACGGCAGGGTGCCGACATCAAAGCAACGCTACAACGGAGTACTGTCACAATCTTACAATGTGATATACTCTATGATGACTCATTAACATGGATCTGAAGATTACGAATAGAAATACAGCATGGTTCTTAAGTAGGTACCTCTTAAAAATAATATTAAGACAGCAACAAACAGTAAAAAATTAGGTTAATTTAAAATCAAGGAGCAGATTTAAAACGTTGACTTAAACTTTACGTATAGAATATAATGTCATTCAGAGGACCTTCACCCCAGTTCTAAAAGTAATGATCATTCATTGTGTTTTCCATAAATTGACTTAACGTCTCTGGAGTTACGTTGTTGATACACGGAGAGACAGCAGCTATTTCCTGTGAGTGTAGATCAGTTCAGACAGGTCTTCCACTACGTCTTGCCTCCCGGTCTCAAATTCGAGCCAAAATATTTTATTATTTGCATCCTTTTTATTAGTACTATGAACATTAACTGATGTGATAAATTCTTGATTCTATCTGCGAAATGTAAGGCAACTAGCGACTCAGCCTAAATTCCTTCCTGTGTTCAATATTATCGTGCTGGGTTTTCTGCTAATCTTTTGGGATCCGGAAGCTGGCCAGCTTCTATCTTTCGTTGCCTTCCGAACAGAGAAAGTATCAGGGCCTACCTGTAACGCATCATTGTAACTTTACCCGTATCAAGAATGAAAATTAATTGACTCGGTTTTAAATTCTGACACTTCATCAAACCCCACATCCTCTACTCCAGGACGCGCTCAGAACCAAGGAGCTTTAGGCTCTGAATA
The DNA here is from genome assembly GCA_014899125.1 of Orchestia grillus. Lineage (NCBI taxonomy): Eukaryota > Metazoa > Arthropoda > Malacostraca > Amphipoda > Talitridae > Orchestia > Orchestia grillus. The sequence goes on from VOMN01062330.1 coordinate 11,241, forward strand.
ATTAACGTCACTCTCATTTTTTGTGCGCTAGAAAAAGCAGTCTCTCGACAGGAGCATCTCGTTTTCTTTATTCTACTTATTGCCATTCCAGCCTATTAAAAAGGACTTTCTAATTATGAATCAGCCAGTGGTACACTGTCTACGCAAACTCAGTTATTAAATAGAAGGTAAATCATTTTGGAAAATCTCATAGTTTTCTCTACAAACTTATGTTATGTACTTTTAATACATTATTGAGTCAGACACCATGAATATTTAAACTTGTTACGTGATTAATCTTAAATATTTAAATATTTTCCGATATACTTGCTTCAGCAGTTAATAAAAGTTGGAACTTGAAATGCCACAAAAATGCATTACATTCTATTTATCTCTTTGCAATACACACTATCTAGAAAATCATTTTTTACTAATCACGTTTTCCCAGTTGAGATTTTGTGTGACCAGAACAAACTACGGAATTTTGAACCGTGATAGTGTGCAACATATTTTATCTTTACTTCAGTAGGCAGAAACTTCGTTTGTATGAAGTAATATAAGTAACGGTTGATATCTCAAAACATAAATTCCTCATAATTGAAAAGTCATAAATAAATACTGTAGCGTTTTTCGTGTGAAATTCGAATGGCTCCTAATTCGAGTTCCTCTTTGAAACCAAGAATTTCAATAAGCAGAGCCCGCTTATCACCTCAGCTCGTGTTCCAGATGGAACTGTTGCTACGAACTGAAAATTTAACTGCATGTCACCCAACTATTTCACAACCGGCTGCTGAATTCATGTTGAGCCAAATCATTTAACACAAATCAAATGCCAGACTACGTCTATACTCACGCCATCCTGGGGCAGTGCAAAGCAGAGCGCTGCCGCCGTCATCAGCATAAAGATAGACTGCATTTTCGTTGTCAAGAATAGTGATGAATGGAGCGGAGGGAAGGGTCGATGTTCAACTTTTAACACTCAGAAGGAACTATTTCATTAAGTCGTTCGAAGATCACAATGCCCAAATGCGTCCTGTCGGGACAATAAGTTCTTCATTACGTAACTGGTAACAAAATTTGAAGCGTAGCTAGTAAGTTTGTTCATGGTTCAATCGCTTTTTGTTGTATTCAATTTTTGCCTCGCAGAAGAAAAATTTTGTAAATTTAAATTGTTTGAAGTTTCTTGAGTTTAGTTCTCGTAGCACTTTTTGTTCAGCTACCATCAGGATTTAGAAAATAAGTTGAAGTCTCGTATAGTTTTGTATCAATATTTTACATTCAGAATAATTTCAACCTATTCTATGTACTCGATTTCTCGTTGGCAGTGAACACATACTTCATTGGTAATGCATTTACAATCAGGAAGCGAAACTGTCCAATTATTCGTAGCACAATGACTTGAATCAATGTGACTCAAACATCGTGGGTTTCCTAGCGTTAACTGCTAATTTTAAGCGTGCTAAAAAGTCAAATATCTAAACTGTCTTTAAACTACAAGTGCAACATTTGAACTTCGTCGCAAGGTTATTGCATGAAATGCATTGCTTGAAGAGTATTTGCATAAGTACCAGAACGCTTACGTCACCAGTGACACATTTCACAGATCTCTTGGAAGATTTAGCAGCACCAACGAGACCGATTGCACGAGCGATCTGCCAGCAGACAGCTCGCCACTCACTTCCTACTGAAAGGAACAGGTTTCATGCACTGAGCCAAAGCTAGAGTATACACCTGGGGTTTACGGCTCCTCTTTCCCTTTTAGCTGACACCAATTGTCTGAAGGTCAAATTCTCTTTGAGTCTTTTTACTTTTTTTCAAGTGATAGTTACTGTCTGATGATCATAACAGGCTAGTAATCGCTCCCAGAATTCTCAGCGACAAGAATGGTTCATGGAATTGAATTACGCTGAAAACCATTTTTTTCGTCAAGATTATAAAGATTTATAATAAATAAAAATTGTACAATTTTGAGCTATGTAACTTTGTGTAGTGATAAACTATGTAATTTAAGAATTGGTAGTAGAGCATATAAGTCGATGATCAAAGCATGATATCGTAACAATGCTATTGTTTAAGTTAAAAAGAGATTTTTCTGGAAATACTATGCTGAGACACCGATGCTCTGACCCTAATTCAATTTTAAAATCAATTTCAAGTATGACTTTCTGCCTAATAACTGATAGGAGTATTCATAAAATATTACGGAAAATGAAACCTATTTGAGAACGTTTGTCCCGAAATTATTTGAATAAACAATTATTCCTTAGAATTTTTTCTTTACTAATTATTTTTTCATTGCAAAATAGAGGGTCGGTGTAAAGTTTCAATTTTATCAAGAAATGCACGATCTAACTCGAATAATTTTACCCCCCTGTTGAAAGAATGAGTTTTGTAAGTGAGGCCTGGCGGCTGTAGGTCAGGTATGCCATAGAGCACTTACTACATATTATGTCCGTCGGACGACCGTAGTTTTGCAGCGTGAATCTCTGCTCTTTAAATAATAAATTCTCGATTCATAAGCTACTAATTACTTCGATTCCTTTATAGTCATCGAGCATTTTCCAAAAGCCACTTACATGTTTTATGACGTTCATCTTGCTCATACGTGCTATAAAAATACACTCGCATTGATTTTTTCCAGCCTATACAGTCGATTCTTGATGAGGAAAATTCCCTAAAGATGTTTTCGCACGTGTAAAGGCAATGAGAATGCGAACAAAGTCTCCTTCTCAATACTCTTAGTTTTAATCGACATAGTTACAATGATATTACGTATGAACGTATAATTTCTAGTACAGGTTCAAAAGAACGTGGACGTCCATATAACAGTAGATAACTGTGCGATATTAAACTCTCACATCTTTTAGAGGACATGAGGAAAAATTGATCCTGTCATGACTGTGGATTTCGCTAGAACGAGAAATCGCTACCTCTGCTGAGCCTTCGCTTTGCAGGGGAAGAAGTTTCACGCTAGATTACCACGCCGATGACGATTATCGACAATTATTTTGTTTGATGCTGTATGCCTTCGTGTATCATCAAATAGTGCATTATGATGATTCTTAGCGGTAGTCTTTATCGAAATCAATACTAAAAGTGATGCACATTTCGGTAATGAATTGAGTAGTATTTCAAGAAGAGATGCATGTTCCTGCAAGACAAATTGTCAACTGAAGGGCAGTGGGTGCTTAAGAGGAACCTCGTGCGTGGATGAAGGTCATGCGCCGACCAAGTGTGTACGGAAGCTGAAAGCATTCGCACTTTCCCTCTCGACAGAGAGCTGTTATGGGGTGCAGGAGACCGCAACTTGCCGAGTGCTGGAGCGCGACTCGCTCTCATTCGAATTCTGGGCTGGATTTCAGCTAAAGATTCTTCGGCGGAGTGATGAAACTGCAGGCTACTGGGAATTGCAATGACTTGTTGGATAGTTAATATTTAACGTCAAGGTGCTAGTGCTGTAACAGTTAACCTCTGAATGCATCAATAGCACGGTTTTAGACTGTTTCTTATGACTGCTGTTTGTTTTTTTTGTTTGAAGATAGCTGCTATCTTATCGCAAAAAATATGGGCCAAATAATTCACCATAGGCTCCGCTATGGCAAAGACAAAGATGGTAGAAGAATTATTTGATAAAATAAGAAGCATTTAAATACGAATTTGAAGTGAATCGTACGTCATGACTGCATTTGCACAACACCTATGACCACGAAAAGAACGAAAATTTTGTAATTTTTTCCCATAAGAGCAAAACAGTTGTAATTTTTCACACTTTAAACGTGCTCAGGATGCACTCGAACGTGACTGGAGTAAGGTTAACCTTGAAAAACTCTGTTTGTGGAAAATGGGTTTCTAACAGAAAGAGTAAGAAATGACTGAATGATCACATCCGCACTTCGTAATGTTGAATAAACATAAACAGGCTCTGCTCAGCAACTGAAAGCCCAGAATTAACTCAGGCCATCACAGTGAGTGTCACCTGTGGCTGACTGGGCAATTTAATTTCCCAGACGCTGAGAAAGTAAAACTTTATTCGCCAATTCTCAATGGAATTCTCAAATAACTCTGATATTCACTATTCAAGAAGCCCAGTGCTTTCCAGTTTATATTTCATGAGAGCAATTTATTTTAATTTCTGTCCTTCAAAGTTAAGGTTAATGTCGGAAAAAAGTAAACGATTTTGGAAATCAGAGACACACCTCAGTGTACATAATCTTATTCGACGTCGATCGTACATCGTTCTCAATATAAACTATGCCAAGATAAATAACGTTTTAGTTTTTTGCAAAACTATGATGTGCAATATGTGAACACATTTTAATTTTAAACAAGGCTCCTGTTAGTTCAAGTTCAACCATCACAACGACAGTTCTGTACGAGCCTAGAGTAGATGAAATTAACGCCTACTGCCTTCTTAAATTTAAAATAACCTTGCTGTAATCGCAAACTTTTTATATATCTGTAGAACTCGATGCATTTTAACGAAAATATTTATCACATTGGCTCATTGAATTTTCCAGTTCATAGGTTAATAATGCTGCAATTTTTTGGAAAGAGATTTCTTCAGATATGTTTTCCGTTTAGGTACAGTGTTCTGCGGTATTGGTTTTCTAGCCGTCGGACAGAAAGAGCGTTAGTTTTATTGCACTCAAACTGTCCTGTACTTGATCACCTTACTCAAAATTGTAACATCTGCGTGAATCTGCGATTTCAACGAATATTGGTAATGCACCTTATATCCAATATTCGTCTTGTATTGTAACTTGAAGCATTTAACGCCCCGGCATTCTTCTGCATTTTGAGTTCTTGAAATAAACGATTTGGTAAATTGATAACTATTTTTGAATCAAGATAAATCGATCTCGTTATTTGTTTCTTGTTAAGGAGTTGCAATTTTCTCTGTCTAATTTGATTTCAGCGTATTTCAAGTGGGCCGGAATGAGTTCGATTCCAACCAAGTACCAAGTAAATTGGCAGAAAACTGTGTTCGGAACAACAACTTTCGTTTCTTACCTCAATCCTTTTACGATGCTCATTCTCACAAAGCATCTATGAGCCAAATTAAATTTATTTATAACAGCTTGAAATCAAATAACATGGCTTGTCCTGGATAGTCAGGGTAGTTTTAAACAAGATGAATTAGCCGATGATGATGAGCTATGCACTGCAGTCTGCCACCTGTGATTTCACCTCATTCCAGCTGCCACTTGATGAACTTGACAGTTGACTCTTGATATGACTATGTAATTATAAGGTAAAATTTAAAATTGAGTACTGGAGACTTATAAGCTGCTGCACAACTTCAACAACTTCAAAGCTCTCTTCCCCCCTTTCCCCCTCATTGTTAGAGACCAGATTCTTTTTTCATTTATCTCATTTTTGCAGCACCGTTTCCCGCGTAAGAATGTCCATTGTAACAGGCATATAACGTACAAAGAAACAAAACAAATGCTATTCTATATAGCCGAATTGAAGTCAAAACACCGACGCTCAGTAGTATTTTCGAATCTCTGGCTGCAATGCCTCCAAAAATAGTGGTATTTCAATAGTTTACCCAGAGGTTATTTTAGAATATTGACCAATTTCTCTGAAAAATTAATAATAAACCTAACGTCTACAAAGTGGGAGCGGCTACCACATCAAAAATTTATTGTAATAGACTCTGTTATTCAAGATCGCTATTTCGGTTCTTACATTGTCATCCTTGAGTGTGGTTAACCCTACAAGGACCGATTTATTTTTGGAACTAACGAAATATTACGTAAACAGTCGTTCACATTTTATTCAGTTGTGTGCATATTCACCCTAGTTTTGAACAAAACATGAAGAATTTAAAACATTACTGTTTATTTCTGAGATCCTTCATTCTTGACTGTGATCCTTATGGGTTAAGCCCATTCAACAGAGGGAAAATGTTCCATCAGAGAGAAACTAAATATCCCAAAAGAAGTTTACCCTCGCTTGTCGTGAAAATTGGTCTTCACTCAAACCTGGAAGAGAACTCACTCTCTGTCACTCAGTTCACAGGAATAATCACAACCGTATTACCACACCTATGCCTAAGCCTGAACATCGTTGTTTTCATATCTTTTGAAGTGAACATAGATGCAAATGCTGTTGCCGTGTTTCAAGTTATTACCCAAACTCAGACGCGCAGATCTAACCTTGAAACAAAGTCCTTAACCAGGCCTTAGAATCCACATGAGCTCACCCTCTGAATATGAGTTTTACACTCCTCAGCAGTCAACATTGAGGCCAAGTTGGATGAGTACTGCCTCAGTCAAGAGTTGAATATTATTCCCCTCGGCCAAAGCGTCAAAGTTGACTGCCAACATGGCGTCACTAACCAAGCCCTCATACAATGACAGGCGCACACCCTGATGCTCAGCTTCTTCCCAGCTAAGGACATACAATCTCACGCCCTGAAACGAAGTAACCCAGCACAGCACCCACAGCGACCCACGTGTTACCTCAGCCCTGCCACTCTGGCTGTTCACTGGCTTCACCCCAGCGTGACACGAGTTATAAGGGCTTCGGTTTCGCCGTACTAGGTCGAGGTCACGATCAGCTGATGCAGGACTCGCACACAACCGGAATATCTTTACATAATCCTGTTATCGACCTTCATGCGGAGCAAGGTTCACATTGTTGATTCCGCAAATAACCCAATGGGTCCACCAAGACATCCCTTGCACAAAATGCGGGAACTCGCAGAATTAGGTCACCCTCAATAAATTATTGAAGAAATAAAGTGAATCATAGTACAACGAAAAGACTCGTACATCGACTCATAAAACAAAACTATAACCGATATTCAAACGCAACTGTTTTACTGGTGATTGTCGCTAAAGCTCAATTGCAATAATGCACACTGCCGACACTTTCATACCTAGATTCATTTTGCCAGATCTAAAATTAAGATGCCTACTCAGGCAGATGCCATAAAATCTCGTAGAATTTCAGAAATCTCAAAAAGTTGTAATTTTGGTTAGTTTATCGGATAGTTATGAGCGTTTTAAATGCAAAAATGTTTTTAATCATTTTTTTTAGACATTCAAATCTTCTACAAGTTCTCTAGTAGTGAATATTGGTTTATTTCTATTTTGCCTTCAAAACTTTCATTTTTGTAGATGAAATAACCACTGCGGTAGTAATTTTCGAATCCAAAGTTTCCAGATTATATTAGGTTGTTTCACATGAAACGTCACATTTGAAAATGAATGAAAGTAACTATCGTGAAGTGTCTATTTTAATCAAAATATGATCATTCCTTCTCTATGACCTTTGCCCAACGTTTTCTAAAGCATCGCATACCTTTGCAACGTTTTCTACTGTTCAATCTTTTAAGGACTAGTCATTTTTTTCAGGAATAAATAGGAATAAATTATTTAAATTCATCACCTATACTTTCCTTACTTAAGAATGTTTTATCGCAAATGAAAAGTTCAAAATGTTTGAAAAAATGATAATCAGTTGGAGAGACATCAGGAGAATCGGGAGGATGTGGCAAAATTCAATAATTCAGACTTTGCAGGTCGTCGACCGTGGAATCGGTTGTCGACCGTGGTTGACGACCGATGGGGGGGCTTGACACGGTGGGGGGTCGTGCATTATCGAGATGCAAAATTGTTCCATTTCTATTCACCAGTCTTGGATGCTTCTTAAATTTTTCATGAACGCGCTCAATGTCTTGACAATAAGATGCTCAATAAGATGTTCTTGTTACAGTATCGCCTTGTTGCAAAAATGCAACATGAATGATTCCCTTCACAGACCACCAAACAGTGATCATGAAATTTTTAGGATGCAATGTTTAGGCGACTAGTTTTGTATTGTGTTTATGCGACTCTTCTGCATCTAACCACCGTCCAATTTTTCTACTGTTATCGAAGAGTATCCATTTCTCATCACATGTAATGATTTTATTCAGAAATGGATCTCTTTCGAGACTGATAGTTCATAAAAAAATACTCTAAATGACAACCTGATATTTTTCAAGCCATCTTTCATTAGTTGGTTCACTTGCAGCACCATGACTAAACATGCGAACAAATGCTTTTCCTCGTCTTTACATTTTCACTATTTCACCCCCAGAAAAAATTACCTCTTGAATATGAAGTTTTTCGCCTTCCAATTTGACAATCAATAAAGGGTATCTCAAACGAAAGACCAATGAAATTTAGGATGAAAAAATTCTACTCAAATTTGAAATGCTAAACCTTCATGTGTAATCTTATTATAAGCAATACAGGCTTGTTTGATAACGTGATAAACATTTATTCTAAAATCGTTCAGGACTTGACATACTATCTAATAATATCACTTATTATGTACACTTCATAGTCACTAAATAAGAGTTTAAGAATACGTTAGATAAACAGATCCAGTGGTCAAAATTGAAAGAAGAAGTCTATAAAAAATTAATATCTCTAAAGAATTAGCAACAATATCGATTAGCAAAAAATAGCAGTCACTGATGCATTCATGTGAGTACCAATCTTTGCAATACTTCTTTCATGGATGATTCGAAAGATGAAAGTTAAAAACAGCAGCAATGACGCTTATCACACTTCAAATATTCGTGAGCTAATTCGATTTCAGCATGTGACGCAAATTTAACGACGGTATCCATTGCAGCATATATCTTCCGGAGTTTTTGGCCATGAAAAGACATTGACGGACTGACAGCAGCCACACTCCATTTACTGTCATCTCTGTCTGTTCCCAAATTGTAAGCGCTTTAAAATGATACGGTAGCTTCACCGTGTGGCCGACCAATAGCATACGTACGAGCATGCATCATGAATAGTAACTATATCTCGATTACTAAGAATTCCATTTAGAACATTTACTGTCAACGTACTCTTTACAGTTGAAATCTCTTACGTCCTACTTCAGTGATAATCATCGAAAAAAAAGTTGACATTTTCTTTCAACTCCAGTTTCACAAAATGATTCTGAACTTGAAACATTATCCACAAATGTAAAAAATGCTACGTCGTGGCCAACAAAGAATGCATTCAAAAAGGATTACTACAATTCAGAATTCTGGAATGTTTAGGTCATAAGTAACTACGAATTAACATAAACTTATACTTTACCTTCTGTAATAATTTGGGCATTTTCAATTTTATGGTCGTGTTGCAGTGAATGTTAGCCAACAGTGACGAGCAATAAGAGACAACAGATTTTATCTGAAGCATTGTATATGTTGAATATAAATTAACATACTAGTATGTTTTTTGTTTATTTTCTCATGATATCTTCGTTTAGATGCTGTCTTCCATCTAGTTTCCACTGATTTTCCCATTAGGTCAGTGGTTCTTAACTAGGATTTGATTGAACCTTTCAGGATTTCGTTCAAGAGCCAGTCGCATGGATTCAGCGGAGGTCTAGACAAGCGGTACAATTCGTTCATTTTGTACATCAATAAATATACATATACCTAGGTTTTGAATTTCAGAAAGATTGCTTTTCCTCAGGGTACTCGTGAAGGCCTTAGATAATGAATACATGTAAAAAATATTCACAGGATTCAGAACCTCCAACAAGGGAATTCAGTTGTGATCTCGATGGTTAAAAGCACAACGTTTCGAGGCTTTACGAGTACATCGGTGAAATGAAAATACTGAGCGTGCAAGGTGTGGGCCGTGAGATAATTTCGAAGAGGACAATTTAGCTAACGTTCGTGCGAAGCGTTGGATGAAAACTTGATGATTCTTGTTTTTATTCAGTGCTAAACCTAAAGATGTACAAATAGTAGTAGATTATCGAAAAAATGATGACCGATTTCAGAAGCATGAGTGATTTTTGAAAAACGTGCAATAAAAGTGCTAAAATTAGTCAAAATATAAGCCGTGAGCTTCTACGCATCTCTGCCCTCGATCAGCTAGATTATTTATTACTCATTGACAAAAACTTCTTAGCTGTAATGCAACAAAATCTTTGAAAACTGATTCCACCTAAGGTTTGGGCCTGAAAGTTTTTCTTAAATGCAAAAATGTGCTTAAGTATTTTTAAAAAATGTAGTCGGTGGGTGAAAAATCAGGAGAGTATCGAGGATGGGGCAGAACCTCATATCCAAAGTAAGTGACTTTCTGCAATACCTTCCTTGCAACACGGGGCCGCGCATAATCGAGGAGCACAATTAGGCCTCCTCGAGTCAATAGTAGTGACTCAATAGAAGTGACAATAGTGGTTCCCTGAACGTCTTAAAGAAGAAGCTGGACAACTTTCTACTAACTATCCCTGATAGGCCTCCCTTGCCTCACTATCCTTAGACGGTGGAGGGAAACGGTCTCATTCAACAGCTCGCGGAAAAGGCCCAAACATTTTCAAGATATTCAAGATATTCAAGTGACGTCGGTAAACAGCGTGAGACTGTTGCAGTACTGACACCAAGAGTCTGAGACATTTTTCTGACACTTTGACTTAGATTTTGCTCAACAATTGCTTTCAGTTGTTCATTGTCGAGACTGCATGACCATCCGTTACGCACAACACTCTCATCATCGTTATGGAATTTCTGAAACCATTTTCGTGCTGGGTGATCGTTTGTAGCCCCTCACCTTATGCGTTGCTGTTATTGGCAACAATTTGGAAAGCGTCATGCCCAAATTTAAACTCATTCGAGAAAGTGAGAGGAGGTCATTCTTCTGATATTCGTAATTAAGGGCTTGTATGCTTCTAGGTTGTTTTCTATCTAAATTAAGTTGAAAATTACTAAAGAGGACCAATTAATTATCAGGTATGCCAAAATGGGCCAAAAATATACTCAGAACACCATGCTGAAATGGTATTTTCGAAAACAACGCTTAGATCAGGTTTTAATTTTGAAGTAACCTAATGAAATGAATACCAAAATTTGTGTGAAATAAGTGATTAGAATATGGCATTTGAAGAGTTTCTGTAGCTTATATGAGGTTGAGCTATTAAGAGGTACCAAGAAGGTCGGGTTTAATGGCATTACTTTCATGTAGGGGTTATCTATATATTAATACGCTTGTACCTACGTACGTACCGTTCCGTCACGCTTCGCCACTTTTCAAGGGAAATTTCAGGTCTCGAGCGAAGTATCCTGTATACGGGTTGCAGGTTTGGCTATAAAAAGCCAGTGTTAGCGGCACATTTTCAGTTTTCCTAATAGAGTTCAGACTACTCGCATCATCAAGAAAAAAATTACTTCCAAGACCGGACTATCTCTGCCCTGAGCCTTTAACCTCTGTCCAACACTTGAGAGCACCACTTCTCATGGGCTGGTTTATCTAAAGTTTGTTTATGTAAATTTCAGTGAATCGGTGAAATTTTCACGGGTCCTGCTAGTTATGTATTAATAGGCTTTAGACTTACGGTACTCCGTGAGTCTGTTGTACTCGCAAAAGTTAGATTCTTTTCTAGTCACCCATACTATGAGATAGAAAATATAGCAACTTCCAAATAATTATTGCACTAGTAATCAAACGTAGCGAGTGGTCACTTCTCAGAAATGGATTTTAAGAGAAAATTTCTGTATCATATTTGTAAATTTTCTTCGAATAACTTAAAGAAAGCTATTACAGGGTCGTTATGCACGTTTTCACAACTCAAATAAATATGTGTCTCATGTGATTCCATCCAGCTTAAAAAATTAATCATCATAAAAAGTAGCTGTCTTTCTACCATTGATATGAAAGAATGAAAGCGCAATCGTATCATAATGAATTAAATATAATACGTCACTCCAGATTATATCAACTTAAACGTATTACAGACAGTTGTGGTGAGTAGAATATATTTTTTACTAACTGAATTGTTCAACAATCTATAGCTAATAGAATGCATTTGTACTCGTATACATACTCTTAACGATTGACTTAAACCTAAATTTACGGTCGAATCCTTCAGGGAATGACACCCCAAATAGTCTGAACTATCAAACCGATGAGGCCACTCCCGTTCTTCAAGGAAATCAGATATATTTCAGTTTAGTCACAAATTCTCACGCTAACACGAGCGGAGAGGTGCACGCGAGTGCGTAAATTTTCAATTATTGCTTATGCAACATTTTGTTCATATAAAAAATTAGTTGCTTGTTTTAGGATTGAAGTCTCTGCTGAATATCAACAAAAATTATTTTCTCTAACCAAGAACTTGAAGGATATTTACACCAATAAAAAAACTTCATGGCAATAAATTCTTGACTGCAAATTTAATGTTGGGTCAAGCGCAGCCGTTGTGCCTAGGTTATGCGTTGGATAAGCGAATTATCTTCGTAATATGATTTCCCACGTCCATCAGAAAATCATTGTTGTTCCTATAAACATTTCTCAGAAGTATGATGAGAATTATTTTCACAATCATCAGCTTGATTTTGTCTCCCCCTAGTATATATGGAACAGGACATTTTTCCCATGGCAGATGTGTGAAACCGGAGGATGGACTCTAGGAATACCTCTTTTCCTTTTCAGACATTGTCTGTCAAGGAAGTTGAATCGAAATACGAATTATAATATGTTGGCATTTTTTAAAATAAAGGACAAGCACAGAAGTTGCTTGCAGTCACAAAAAAATAGCAATAAGCTTATTTTATAACTAAAATAAGCTTACGCGGCAGCAAAAGAAGAGATCACTGGGAGGTACAATAAAATTACGATTGAAGAAATTTTAAAATTAGAAGAAAATTACCTTCACATTACAATGAAAGTCGATTCAAAAAGAATAAGATAATGCATTATTTTATTATAAAATGAATTTGAACTGATGAGACGTCACTCTGATGGTTGAAATGAACTAAGGCAACAAAACAATGAGGGGATCAGATAGCCTTACCATCAAAATAACATTGAACCACTTTCACAGACAATCCTGGGATCAGTCGATGATGTAACAAAATTGACAAACGACAATAATTCAATAAGGCAGGAATAAGCCTATGTATGCCGCAGGTACAACAGGAAAAATCTAAGGCTGCAATAAAAGATGGGATCAGCTAAATAGAAAACATACTAGTGGCATATACCAGTGCTGCAAGCAGCAAGAGAGAATAAGTGATTGTTACGTGAAATCATGAACTAGTTCAAAAAAGTTGGAATGAATCGATGCTCAAAGAAGTTAGAAAATAATGATGCTCAACGCAACGCCGTGTGAAAAGGGTCATGGGTACATCAATTTGATGCCGTTACTCAATTTCCTTTTGATTGAGCAGGTCCATCATATCCGATTGAAGTGGTCGAACTTCATAATGAGGTAGTTGTTTTATGAAGTTGATTTGAATTTTGACGAATTATGAGATTTGAAATAGCCCAATAAGTGTCCCATCATTTACATAGTCATAGTAATACATAGTAACTCCGAAGAAAACTTATTATTTCCAGGTTTGCCTTTCTAGGAGTGAGTTTTGGGATTTAAGCATTACAGCAGCTTCATACAGTTTACTTCTACCCCCAATATAGGTAATAGCGGCTCATTTATCTGCATCAAAGAACTTGAAAAGCAACACAGTGTGAAAGAGCGCTCACGTTTCCGGTATATTTAAACATCTATGTTTGGCTGAAATAAACTATTGGTCCCTGGAAAATCAGTCAGTCTGCAAATCGTTAAATCTAATTTGTTCATTCCTGTAGATGATATTATACTCAGTACAACTACTTCAAATTACAACGACACCTTCAATCTGGCTAAGTTGAACCTCAGTGCTTAAAGTACTCGTACTTTACCAGAACAGAAGCCTTCACGTAAATAAAACTATCAATTTTTCTTTTTCACCCTCTCTTTTGATGAGTTGGTCCTACTAGCAAATGATCAATAGTATTTCTTGTCTTTACTACTTATTTAACCACCCTAATGTTCACTACATTATCAGACTTCGTGAAAGCCCGAGCCTCCTTCACCAATATTCGTCTCATCTTGCATAAAGGAGGCATGGCATGAAAGGAAATTGGTCAATCTTTGACGCATTAGTTAGCATGCAATAATGGATAATAAAATAGAAAACGATCATGATTCATTTGTAAAGATTCTTCTTCTATTTTACCCTACACATGATTCAATTTTTCTACGCGGGTTCTCGTATCCCGATTTGGAGAGTTGAAAAACATTGCTGCTGTTGTAGCTAAAAAGTGTATCTTAAGTACTTGGTGATTTCTTGAAATTATTTTGTAGAACATTAGTTGTATTCTGTTTCCTAACAATTTATGTTGAAGTGGTAAAAATTTGAAATTTTAATTTTGTTCAGCATCAACTTGGAAATTCTCATAGGAAGAAATAGTGGAAAATAAAAGAAATACAAAATAACTTTGTTTCCCTCATAGAACGAACTTTACAAAATTCAATTTGACTGCAGTCGAAAGCTATCTCGGTAGAGAGGTTAATTGTTGAATTTGTAGTTATGCAATATTGCTGATGTGGGAGAGCGGAATAGATTGTGCTGGGTACATTGCTACTCCCTTCGGCATTGTATTTCCAACTGAATAATACAGATGACGATGTGGAGACAACAATGCTGACAAAATGAAAAAAATTCACTTCAAGGGTTAAGACTTTTTTAATACAAAAATTAAAAATAAACGCAGAAAGTGCTAGGCACAAATGCATCCCTCACTTCCACACATGCTGCTTGTATGTTATTCTATAAGAGAACTAGTATGCCAACCACTGGATGATCAAAGTCCTATGTATTGTACATTGATGAATCACCACCATTACAGCATCAGAAAAACCAGACTGAAGTCGTGTTTTACGCTTTGCATGTTATTTCATGCACATTCGTTATCAAGCACGACCTGTCAATAGCCACGTCAGTCTTTACGAAACACTTGAAGTTATTTTTTTGCAAATAAATGGCATAGAATATGGCAACAAAAATGAGCCAAGCGTCCCATTCTTGGACTTGTGCCGAAGTCCCTTGCCATCAGACACCAACTATGTGCAAGGGCCCCAGTTGTGAAATATGAAGGCAGAATTTGTCCACGAACAGTTTGTATTACTACCACCTGTGTTCCGTGAACACCATCACTACTATTATTCAATTCCTCCCTCCAGCGGGTAAAGAAGAAGGTATACGGAAATAAAACCCTTAAACACAATGCCTTAATTTTTCTCGCATAAAGATACACTTCCCGTTGAGATGGAAGCTTCTCTGGTCGACAACTACAGTTGAGTGCAATGCTCATCATCGTATGTCGGTACGATGTCAAGAAATCTTTGTGCCAGAATAGCTGAGCACTGCGGTATAAGCTTTCGTAACGGTTGCCAATCAGCACGTTCTACTCACTCAGCTATAGGTATTCATGCTGAAAAATGAAACGTTCGAGTACACAACACCGTTTTTAAAATATTAGATTGTGTATCAAATCCCGTTAACTTGAAAATTTTAGAGTCCTTACACATTTTTGAAAGGAAACCCATTCACAACAGCACAGATCGCTCATATCATCTTCAAATTGTAAATAGGTAATTCACATGCATATAAATGTGTTCATCGGCTTTTGTTGCGAATTTTTATCTATCGTTCTTAATCATCGTTCGTCTATTTTATTTCAGACATGCACTTGCTCTCATAGAACTGGTGATGGAGATGGACTCCGAAACGTTTTCTGAATAAGTAGGATCAATTTTCTTAGAATATTCTTCTCTATTCTTCGTAAATAGTAATAGTAGTATTCTTCGATTTAGTTAAGAACTCAACTTATAATCATCCATTTACTCGAACAGGCATCAGAATGTCCGTTTCAACTTAAGAAAGCGCCCGTTCTACAGTTGTGTGATCCTATGATTTACCGGGCACTCCTTTATATCATCAGTAATGTTTCAAGTAATGCCCTTGAATCAGTAGCTTAAAGTGATGGGGGTATTTCATGTCAAATATTTTTCCAGATAAATCATCTGGAAAAATACTGGATATGAAATAAGTATATTAACAGTGTCAACAGAGATCATGTTTTCCAGTGGCTGAATCCACATTCTGACAAATTTAACCAGAAAGGGATTCAGGGCCTGGGATGCTTTCTAGCTCTTCCTTATTAGTTTATGGCCGTCAATTCTGATACGAAAGATAATATATTTTTCGAAGAATCTATCTAGGCTAACACCATTGAAGCTATTAAGATAATAGTAGTTCTCGATTAGTTGACCTCGGAGCCTCTTTGCTCCAGCGAGGTGAGTGTCAGCCGTTGAAGGCGCTGGGTGTAGCTGAGGATTCGTAAATCAAGAATTATTTCTGTTTTGTACTGAGTTCTCTCCATTTTATTAATGTCTCGTCGTAGGGTAGTAGACCAGAGTTGTGGTGGTCGGACTACCACTTGAGAAAGAGGTAGGATAATTTCAAAGGACTTATAGTCAAAGCTTCTAACTATACAACTAAAAATTCTCCTCGCGTTAATGACATTTTCTCACTTGCTTGTCATTCTTGAGGCCTTTAGTTACGGTAGCATTAAGATCTCTTTGTAGCTCTACCGCTTCAACAAGTCCAGTGGTCTCGTACAGTCGTTTTGATATCTGCAGTTTTGTTGTCGAAGGCATAGACCTGATGAGCTCTATGCGCTGTAAATGCACTGCGCTGTAAGTACCATGAGCTGTTGATGCCATGAGCTGTAAACGCCATTAGTAACAAATGCCATGAGCTGTAAATCTCATGAGCTGTAAATACCATAAGTTATAAATGATGCTGCGATGAACTTGACAAAGTACTTCTCCAGTGCAATTATTAGTGAAAATTCTGTGAGAAAATTAATTACCTAAACCTATGCAGCAAAACGAAAAAGAGGTAACAGCTACTTAACAAGTGACACGGCATTAACTTTTTACATTGGATAAATTGAAACTTTGGTCTTAAAAGTTACCACAGTAAATTCACAGGCAGTTGAACCACTTTGCGGAATGAGGAAAAAATAAGGGAAAATTTTCTGTTACTATTTAAAAGTAAGACTAATCGCCCCAAATTAGTAAAATTGAATTCAACCTAGCTACCCATAAATCACTGAATGAAATTCCTGTATTGGTAGCCTGCATGAAATAAATTTATTTTGGATGACAGTGGCGCCCTTCAAGCGAAGTCACAATTTCCGCTTTGCAATACAAGTTGCGGATGACATCGAGGCCTACACACCAGGTCCGTGAAGGTCTACTCGCCAGTAGGCCAGGGTCATTTGGCCCACAGTCCGGAAACGTACTGTACATCGTTCTGATGTCAATCAATACCAAACATCAATTATGACCCTAAATGCTCCCTTATCGTTTAAGGTAACTCATGGAAAGTGGATCGGTCGCACTTCCGTAGTCCGAACATCACAGCTCGGGAAGGGTAACTCGCTGACACTATCGTCAGCACACATACGTGTCAAGGATAACGTACAAACTGTATTGCGTCGAACTAATGTTCTTTCGATTGAGTACGTCTTACGCAGTAGTAACTTTCGCAGTTGAGAGTTATGCACAAAAAATTTCGAAAAATGTTATTTTTGACAAGTGAGGCGGGCCCTTCCCTCTTTATAATTACGGCTTAACAAAAGTTCAAAAGTTTCCCAGTGAGAACTTTGTAATACTCTAAATTTACTCGAGAATATCAAGTGTAACATCACTTATGATTTTCAATTGCTTCGCCCGAAAACTAAGTTTCCTTCAAGAAATACTTCTACTTCAGGCATGGTACAATTTTGTAACACGGTGCCCCGATACAATTTTACTGGCATCGTTTATCCACGTAAGAAGTCCAAGAAATGTAGCATGGTAAGTACCTATAATTAGCGAAGTACATTATTTGCAGAGTAGTTGTGTGTTACAAAAAGATAAATATTTCATCATACATATTTTCAGAGTTTACGTCATCTTATAACTCAACAGAAACACTTCGGCAAAATAATGCACTGTAATTCAGAGATTTCTAAATAGTTTACAGTTCATCATGTCTGTTGAATTAAGAAAGAAAACCAAGTGGAATTATTGAAGAAGAAACATTGTTTTCGTTCGGCATGAGTCTAATTATAATAACGCCTTTCATGTTCTGTATCGTTTTTATAACAATCCACGACTTCGTTGGTGCTTTTCCTGGGCAAGAAGTGAGTCAATGTTCCAATATTAGAAAAACTCAACCATCCTCCTGCACGTATCCTTCTGAAAAACAGTCATCTCGCTCCAATTTCAGCTTTATATATCCCTGTTGAGAGAGTCAAAAAGACACGACTGAGAGCATTAACTTTTGACTGCACGGCGTGCTAGATCCAGCATATACTGAATTATTTGATTCGTGGATTATACTGAAGAGGTATGACCGTTTATTGCAAACGTGACTCCCACTCGTGTTGTAACAAGTACGTTTAGAGCACTTAGTTGTGATTTTATCGGTTGCAGCTCGGTTGTGGCGTCGATTCCAGAAATGAAGTGCAACATACAGTGAAGGGTTAAAACACAAAAACGAACGGCAATATATCGTATTTCGTATTTCAACCAAGTAATTGTTCTAATTTCTAGGCTTAAAAAAATTGATGTGGTGAATCCAACTTACAGTGTCCTGATTGTTGCAGCTTAGAGTTTAAATCTTGAATGAAATGTATTTGAAATGAAATGATATAAGTGAAAAATAACCACGGTTACCAATACAACTGATAGCTGTGTGATTGATTCAATGATCGACGCATAACGTCGTTAGTTTCTTTGCGAAGTGAAATTTCTTTTAATGAAGTTAGGAATTTAAGCTCCTCTTCCATGCGTGAAATGAAGAAGCCCAGTTAACCTCTTAAATCTTGGCTATTTTCCAGAATAAGGGAGAAAATCATCATTATACTATTCAAAGTAACGACTGTAAGCCATACATAGGTCATGTAATTGGAAAATACATGATGCGACTTTCTCTAGAGACTTGTATAATATTTTATGAACAGTGCGATTGACGGAGCACCTTAACAGAACACATGACGTGTATTCATCGCGTTTTCTGAGAATTTCACACGATATTAGAAAAAATTGAAAAACATTATATTCCACAGAATATAAAATAGTAACAGTATTCTACGCTTAAAATATTTAATTATATCGATTATAATAGTAGATTATTTCTGTTTTGATGTCAGAAAAAACGTGTTAATTAATTCCTCTAGACGACATTTACTTGATGCAATAAGATAAAGAGGGACTCGGCGCAGTTCTAGTTCTGCACAAAAGGAAGGTGAGAATTGGTGACATTGTCCTGGTTTCTGCACAATGGGAAGGAGAGAAAGAGAAACAGAAGCCGAGGTAAAGAGAAACTGAACGTAAATAATCATCCTTGTGTTGCCCTTGGACCGAGGGGGACCCATCGGCCGCGCAGGCTGTCTACTACGTCGCTATTGTCGGAAATAAAGGACGTGCTGTCGCCTGTCCGCGCTGTTGGGAAAGAGAACTTCAAATTGAGAACGATGACTTTATTATTTTAAGAACACTTGGTATCATAAAAATGAACATCGTGTTGGGGAAAGTAAACATGTTGTAGTTACTTTACAATTTTTATGACAACCTGTAAGCTCTCGGCTGCCCCATGTAGCATGATTTCTGTTCCAGGTGATTTAGTTACTTCGTAACTCGTTCTACTACTAAACAATTCAAAATGCCTATTGTTCAAACTTCACTTTTGAGTTATATTCATTACCCTTATAATATTGAAGAACTGTATTTCTGAAAATTCATTGACCTTCCTTGAACGCAAAGTTTTTGAATGTATATTTTTTTCATTTCGTAAATTGTAAAGGACTGGAAAATTTTGGTTCTAATCCAGGAACAACATAAAGGGAAATTTTCTCGCCTAGCGTTGTCAATTAGACACAAACAGGACCAATATAGGTAAGATCTCGAGACGAGCTGTTTTTTCTTCTCGTACCTCTTATGTAACCTCGTGCAATACATAGAGCTATGCGATGTTTCTCATTACTCTAAAAAGGGCTGATATTTTACAGCAGGTAAATATTTATGATTTACGTTTCCATAATAGAATTTGCATTCTAAGAATGAGTACGGCTGGATTTCAGAACTCTTTTCTATTTTAATATGCTCATTACTTAGTTCAGTTATCATGCACAATAATTTTGCCCCATTTTTAGATGATATAATTTTTTTGGTGAATTCAGCTTTAGACAGCAATTCGTTAGTGAATGATGAGTCAGTTAATACTATAGTCTATAGAGTTATGAACTTATGCTCTAAACCCACCAGATCGGCTCCTGCCGCAGGCTGGCACAGATATGCTCCATTCAGGTCGAATCCTGCACAATGGGTCTTCTATGAGGCGACGGGAGGGGTGAGGGGGAGGGGGGGAATCAGGTATAAAGTATAGTCCCAGTCTAACATTTATGTCAGAGCACCTACAATGACTCATAATTTTGGTCACCTGAGCGCACAAATAGCCCCCTCTTGATTATCGAGTGCGCGGCGAAAAAGTTCGACTGGGTTCCACGGCAGAGGCCGTGGTAGCCATGCCATCATTCTCACGTCTGTGTTCCGAGCAGTAAAGAACAGTATTGAAATGCAAATATATTTAAATAAGCATTTATTCTGTGCGTACTATGAAACTTATATTTTCAAATGCATGCAAACACGTGTTGTTAAATGCTTTATTTAACTTCATTATCAGTGTATTCATACACAACGCATTTAAGCAAAACAACAGTACTTTCACCGAGAACTTTCGATTGCCAAAAATGATTCAAAAGGGACCTGGGAAATCATCAGAGAAGTTGCACAATATAAAA